>JNEY01001122.1:8890-19376 GCA_020875895.1 Aphelenchus avenae
GGGGTCACCGCGGGTACGGGTACGGCACGGGGGGGGGGTCCACCACGGGTACGGGGTACGGCACGGGGTACCCCCCACCACGGCCCCCGTACCCGTACCCGTGTTTTTTTGAATTTTTAGGCCCGCCGCTAGGCGGATTTTTTAGCAAATTTTCACAAAAATTCCTAAAATTTTTGGCTGAAATTTTGTTGGTGTCGCCTGCGGCGGGCCAACTTCTCACTATTCTTCAATGTTATGCCGTCTAAACCACTTCATGTCGTATTATTTGCCGCTTGTTTGGTGTAAAGCTATATTTAAAATGGCGCTTGTTTACTGTGTTTGAGCATCGCACGGCTTGAGGCTTGAGCATTCCCGCGAAACACAACGCGGAGGAAGAGAGCAAAAAATCGATGCGTAGGACAAACGTCCATGCGGCTTTCCCCACCAGTGGCCGCATTGAGTGTCTTTTACCGCAGCTGCCGCTCGCCACTTTTTTGTCACCCTGCTTATTTTATCCGTTTCAGAGTGGATCTAAAATAGGCGCAATGGCTAACAACAACCAACGTTCGAATCCTATCTACCAAATCGGCCTCTATCGAGTACTTAGCAAGGACGAATGCGAGTGCATTCCTTGTACGGCAGTCAGTGAGGAGCCCAAGGTACAGCGAAAAATGTCTTGCAAGAATCCCCCGTGCATTTTAGATCCTCAAAACACCGAAATACACCACCCAGTCGCTTCTTTCTCACTTGGCTCTCCATCCTACCTTCAAGGCCAAGTACGAGGCTCTGGTCAAGGATCCGACTCCAAAGATCACGAAATTTGTCACCGGCCCCGTTGGTCCGTTTCTGCTACTGAGTGATCAAATTGTCAATGCGATCTTTAGGCAGCCTCACCGCGCTCGACCGGCGGGTCATCCACTACATTGCCTGCACTCACCAGCCGTTCAACGTCGTTAATCACGAGACGTTCCGTACTCTCTTCGCTGCCGTGATTCGGCAGGGCTCTGAGACCATGAAGGGCGAGAAGCACTATCGAGAACTCGTGCTCCCTCGTGTTTAAGACGCCGACTGTGGCGCGCATAAAGTGAATCTGCTTGTGTGAAATGCCGTGTGGCCCCAGGAAAAGGACCCGGAAACCGGCAAAATGCGCTTCAAGAAGACTGCGGTCACTCTCGTGCTAACCAAGTGCCGCAATACTGTCGCCCACTTCCGTCACTCAAATCTGGGCTTCGAGCGGTTCCAGCAGTTCCAGAAACAACATGAGCTAGCCGAGCACCACTTGATACAAGTAAGCTCACAATGAGGGATGCACGGTTATCGCATTTTGAGTTATTCAATTTAGGATGTTGCCACTAGATGGGACTCGACTTTCTTGATGGTCAACCGCATGCTCGAACAGCGTCAAGCACTTGATTCATACTGCGTCCAGCACAAGCGCGATCTCCTACTGAGCGCTGTGGAATGGAAGCTGCTCGAGGAACTTCATGCATTCCTAATGCCCCTCAAAGAATTCTCCAAGATGCTGTGTCGCGATAGTTCTCCACTATCGGTCCAAGTTGCCGTCGGACGCATGATCGACGTCGAGCTCCGGTCGTACAATGGACAGGCGCTTCGCGAGGAACGTGGTCGCATGCAGCAGATATTGGCCGAGAAGTTCGGTGATCTCGAGACTTACAAGTAAGTGAGCAGACCACTCATTCTCAGTGCATGAGTCACGTTTAGAACGCACGGCGTTGCTCTTGCACTGGACCCACGTTTCAAGGACACGATGTTCACCGGACCTGAAGCTGTGCAATTTCGCAATGCCGTTGTCACCTGGCTAAGTGAGTGCGCCGTCGAGGCAGCCCCTCCGGACAACGACGAGCGCGACGAGGTGTTGCTCACAAGTTCTCCTCCGGCTAAGAAGAAGTCCGTACTTGGTAAGCACTTGTCATTTTTTGCTTGGTTAGAAGTCAGCTTTCTGTTGGATTACTCCACATCTTAATTTAGATAATATCCGCGCCAAGTTCGTCAAGACGACTGGGCAGCGTCCGTCAACTTTCCAGCCCACCGTGAGTCGTCTCGACTACCATACCGAGTTCCTGGCATACCTGCGCGAGAGTGCCGTCGACTGGGACAGCGATCCGGCTGTGTACTGGAAGGCGAACGCGAAAAAGTTTCCGATACTCGCACCGATCGCACGACGCTACCTTTCTGCGCCGGCCACAAGCGTCACTAGCGAGCAAACGTTCAATGTGGCCAACGTTGTCTTCGACTCGCGTCGGTCGCGCATGAGCGCCCGGAAAGCTGAGCAACTCGTGTTCTTGAACCGTAATTTGCCCTTGCTCAACTACAAATACTAGCTCTAAATGCTTAGTACATGCTCCATAGGAATGTTGTTAAATTTTGCAAATAAACCTGTTGTTTGAAACCTTGTTTTAGATTTCTACCACGGGTACGGGTACGGTACCGTGTTTTTCCACGGCACGGCACCACGGCACGGGGGGGTCCACTACGGGTACGGGGTACGGCACGGGGGGGTCCACCACGGGTACGGGGTACGGCATGGGTGGGGGCACCACGGGTACGGGTACGGCACGGGGGGGGGGGGTCAGTGCCGATCTCTAATTCGATAGGGCTTCTAAGGTTACGTCAAAGTGCTAAATTTCAGGCGAATCGGTTGGCTAGAAAAAGTTATGATCGACTAAAGTTTCAACTCATGGCTCCTGCTTACATGCCATAGCGGGCCCGCTATAGCATGCTCACCAGGCAGACAAAAAGGTAAGACCTTCATCTGTTTTGTTGTCCTAGGGGTTTTCCTGCATGGAGAATCCAAAAATAGCGTTCGTTTTTGTATCGGGGTGTTAGGAACTAGAATGCAAATTTTGCTAAAACAGTTTGTGTTGTTAATAGCGGCGCCGGCTGCGCGAAGCGCAGCCCAGCCGCTATGAAAAGATAATTTAGCGAATGAGTGATAAACTGTGGCTGACGTGCCGTGCGTAAACAAGAGTTGGAAAGAGAGCACCCTCAGCCGTAATGACTGTGTTCTTTGTGCGTCTTCTCGCTCTACATTACTAATGATTACATTTTATATTACACTACATTGCATTAAGTAACTACATTTTGATGACCCACTCTCCCTCCAACGCAACAATCTAAACAGACTCATTTTTAATCGCCTAACCAACACACGTCGTCTTTTTCGCACCTATTGGGCACGCTCGCTGCGTCGTAAAACGCTGACTAAATGAAGTGCATTTTTTCCGCCATTTTTTTAATTGTCACATTTGGGTCCACGATTTTCGGAAACGCTCATTTGGGTCCGTGTCCGAATTAGGTGGGTTTGCGTCGGCCTACTTAAGGTCCACCTCACGGAGTGGTTACGTCAACATTTGTCTCTGTTTCACCTGTTGTGTTTGCTGCAAGCATTACTCTGACTCTGATATCTGCAAGCATTATCTGAGTATCGAGACCGTGACCGGGAGCGTAAGCCAATGGGCTACAGCGACTAATGAGCTTCCGTCGCTGGCGGTTGGCACGTTCAATAATTAGAGTTGGAGACCGCAGCGGGTGTGTCAACCTTGGAAAGCTCCGCGGGAGCCGCCTCCGGGTCACGAGTGATTTTGCTCATCGGGGGACGGGGGCCTGCGGAATGGGCAAATGTCGATGCTCTTCGAGGATCCGCACGGGAGCAGAAAATGAGGCAAGCCAATGATTCACCTAATTCGTCGGCGAAATGCGGTTAGTTGTCGAATCAGTGGTCAGCGATTAATGGTTGGGGCCGGGGCCCAAGGGTAGGGCCGGGGCCGGGCGGCGAGGTTGGGCCGACGCTAATTGTGTCAACAGTGGTAATTTTTGGGCCAAAATAGACAAAAGCGGGCAACAATTGTTATTTTTATAACTATAACGACCAAAAATTCAGTCCTCGGTACACAGTATTGGCTTTTTCTAGCTTACTCAGAGGGGGCCCGCGGGGCCGGGCGCCGGAGCCGGGTCGAGGCCCAAGATCAACGATCTACTGGGGGGCCCAGGGGGTCCGGGGCCCGGACGTACGCCCCCTTACGTCGTTGAATAGGTCGCAATTCTCAAGTCGGGCAGCGTGGAGCGCGAGGCGGTCAATGAAAGATCACACTCCGTTAGCGATCAAAATACGGGTAAACAAGCTTTCAGGGCCTTTTGCAGTCGACGAACCTGACTCGCGGTGAGAATTATATCGTCAAGGACGTCTGCCAGCGGAACAACATCCGGCTTTGCGTTCCCCTCGTGTCTCCCGTACGTGAAATTGACTCTTGATAGTCAAGAATCTCACGTCTATTTCACGTGTTTTTCCGCAACCGCCTCTTTGTCTAACCGCATTGGAATATTGATATAAACGATTCGTTCTTTGCAAGGCAAATACCCAGCTCCGTGGATGCGCGGAAATGCTCATGATCAGCCCTCATCGCTTATTTTTCGATTTTGTTCTTTTCATCGATTTTGTTCGGTATTCGAAACACAAAAAAACTTATTTTGTAATCATTCCAGTAAAAGGCAGTGTAAACGGACGAATGGACGTATGAGGCGGATCTAAACCATTAACCGGGCCTAGTTCATGATTGCGGGTTTTTAACATCCGTTTAAACCACTGATTTATTCATAATTATGGTTTATTTTACTTTAGATTTATTCTAAATTACCGAACAAGTAAAAATGGTACTCCATGCAAATGGACAATTGTTATTGCACAGTTGTTTCTGAAAAAATTGGATTAAAGATTTAGTTTCTCAGGACCAAAGATCGGTGGGAAAATCGACTCTGGTACAAACACTCTTAAAATCTCGGTCTTTAGTGGGTATGAAGACGTATTACCAGCCTTCGCATGGGCGGAAATCCATTTCTGTGGTTCTGAAAATCAGTCGATTTGCGTCGCTCGCTTTCATGTTACTGACAGTGAATTGCTGTATTTATTTCGCCACTATTTCACCAAACAAGACCGTCACGCGTTGTCACCGGGGAAGCAATGGTGGGTCCAAAAAGGTAAAGTGACCGCCATTGACTTTCTGGACGCTCCCTTAGCCATCAAGCAGTCGTTTGTGGTCGTGTGCTTACTACTGATGCGTAAAACGGCAAGCGACGCCGTACCGTGCCATGCCATTCTGCCTGCACTGGCCCTTGCCGTACCATAGCGTACCGTGCCGCAGAATGGGGTTAACAGTACCGGACAGCTGTCCTTCACACTTTTGCCTTTTCAGTCACCCCAGTCAGTCACGTGCTTCGTTAGCCACTTCGGAAACGGCAACCAATCCTGGCAGCGGGGACGGACATGCCGACACCCGGGCCCCCAGGGGGGGGGGGATACCGGAGAGGCCCCGGTCCCCGGGGCCGGAGGAGGGGGCCACGATCACGATCCAAGTTTGATTAATTTTACGCTCGAACTGAATATTTGCGGGCATAAGGGGCCGGGGGCGACTGCTGGGGCTGGCCCGCTCCTCCCTGGGATTGGCAGGCGGCAACTTCGGAAGTCGCCCCTAACCGTCCCAGTGCGGTGCTGACTTACTTGCGTGAGTGGAGGTTCAGAGACTCCGCTAAGCAGGTGAATTAAGTGCGTACCTAACGTTAACTTCTCCACATGCACATTTTCATGATGAAATAACCGTTAATTTCTTTCATAAGTCGTCCCTCTCCCTAACGGCTTACGCTGTATTGCGTAAAACAATCGCATTGCCCAACCAAATGCCTCCGTCGGCGACGTTATGCCTCCATGTGTATGAGTCCTGGATGATCGACTTTTCGTCGACCGTTTGTCATGTTGTTCTCGTCAGGATTCTTTTCCTTGTCCGGCCCATGATCAGAGCAATAATGAGTCAGGTTTTCCTTCGTCGCTGTGTTGGCACCTAGCAGAGAATGCGTGCTTACGTGTCGATTCTCATTCCGGCTTATTACGCTTAACGCTTTGCTTGGCATAACGTCTCACATGAACGAGAAAAATCAATTCCCGGGTGTTTATCGCCAGCGCACGCGATCCACCTTCGCACTGCCGGCTGTTTGTGAGCGCGGGTGACGGCATAGGAGAAGGTGCAATGATGGTGAAATTATCAGTGTCAGACGCATTTTCTAGATGCTCTCGTTTGCGCATTCAATTTTTCCGTACCTTGGAATGAACCTTATCTTCCGCTTACGAGCAATTACAGATACTGAACGTTTCAAAGGTATCTACAAACGAAAGATGACAAGCAGTACTTCACAGTTCATCGGTCTCGAGGAGTTGGAGCCAGAGCCTTGCGACGGAACTGGCGAGGACGTGATGTCGACCCGCGTCCGCAGGAAGTGGCTCAAGGGTAAGACTTCCTCAGTTCCACTGGACGAACCGGACTCAGTTTTAAGGCAAAAAAGTTTCTTCAAAATACCGCTCCTGCATCACTTGTCTTTTTTGCTCAAACCCTGAAACCTGATCCCAAAAACACCAAAAACCTGAATTCAAGGTGCAAGCCTGTTACGAGCGTCAAGACACTCGTGGAACCCCACTAGCACCCAAGCGTACGCGAAGGCTAATACGACTTATTCGCAGAAAAACGTCAACACTTTCAGGCAATCAACCATCGCGTCCGAGAAGAAAGCTGCTAAACCCGGGCGCTCTGGCCAGCATCGCCTCAGCAACTGCACGGAAGCGACTGGCAAACTTTGCACCTGCAAGCGACGTCGCCGCAATTTATGTAAGCTGTGGATGCCCTGGCCCCGCAGGTAGCCCCTCGGTTCGAAGGAAATGGTCCAGACTTCGTCACCTGTGCCGTCATACGGTCAGTACCCGTACCTTTTCGTACGGCTGTGCGGTACGGGTTCCGTACTAGTACAAAAGCACAAAGGGAATTCTGTCTCGACAAATTTGTTCCCGATTTTCGAAAGCCGTGCGGCGGGGTCAGTACGGAACGGATCTCGGTACGGGAGCGGGAGTACGGAGGCGGTACCACGAAGTCTGTGCAGTGACACTGAAGCAGCAGTTTTATGCTAGTGCGCGTCCCCCCCTTACTGCGTGTCCCTGTCATGCTAAAGGTCCATTATGCTCACGTGCCTGACGTTTAGATGATGAACGCGCAGTTTCACCGCGAGATTCTGCGCAGGATCGCAGCCTGCGACTCGACTGGGATGGCTCTGTACTTATTGGGCCACAAGGTCTGAAAAGCCGTCTCAAGCTGGTTCAGACGTCGTTCTCTGCAATTCACGAGCACAAGCAACTCGTCTTTCCCGAAGTCCTTGTTGGAGCTGAATACGATTACCACCACGACTGGAACCTGAACGGTAAAGGCCTAAGTGTCCACCTAGAAAGTCTTCTCCCCGTGAAAATGATGTGCGTCTGGGCTTTTTGCACTGTTCCTAGCACTGGCTGTCCATCTCACTATCTCTAGAGCTTAGTCCCTCTACCTGTAGAGCGTAGTCACTCTGTCTTAGAGCTTAGTACCCCTGTTTAGGCTCAAATAAACCAATATTTTGACTTTTCTGGGGCCGGGACTGTCAGGGGACGGATCTATCGGACAGATCGGGGAGGGGGGGGGGCTATGAATTCCCTTTTTCCCGCACCGCATTGTTACGTTTTTTGAACGATTTCTAGTTGTTCTGACTGTGGCACGTTGTTTTCTGACTCATACAAAACACATGTTGTAAACGATGCCTAGGTGTCGAGCGGCTGGATCTCATCGGCAGGCGCTTCTGCAACGACATTCCACCGCATCTCGTGCACCTCGTCAACAGTAATAAGGAGTCGCTGAAGGCTCTGAAGCTTCCGGACTTGCTGTTCTGCCTCCTACCGCCTGGACTGAAGTTGGAGGAGTTTTGCGACGATAGCAGAGTCAGCGAAGCTCGAGGTACTCAAAAGCTTTTCCTTAAACCACTCGGCTAGACGTTTAGATCCCCGAGACTGTGGACACGAAACTATTCACATGCGTGTGCTATAGACACGTCCCGATCCATCCAGCATTCGTCCGCACAGTCAAGGCGGACCAGATCCATGTCAAAACCTGCCAAATCAACCCAAATTCGCCGGAAATGTTTGCGCAGGAACCGGAAAATTCACGCGTGAAGGGGCTGACAGTTACCTTTGACGGTGACGAACTGGTCGATTTTCACGTCACTCGCATTGCGCAGGACGTCGCCATCATGTATTCAGCGCTCGAACTCTTCGACGTGTTGTACCGGCACTCGTACGCCGTAAGTCATTTACTGGGATCAAGTGCAAAGCTCGAGAGCACTGACGGAAAGACAAACGGCAGGATTTGACGATAGGGGTTATTGTTTCATTTGTCGGGCCGAACGCCGGCCAAAGTGTACTACGCCCTATCAGTAGTAATGCAGTACGGACCGTATAGTACGACTAAAAACGGACCTGCAAAATTGGTCTTTTTCCATGCCGTTCTACACGCGCCGGTGTTGATTTTCGAGTCGTTCCGTGCTCCAACATATAATAAACGTCAGAGAACGGAGTACGATTCGGTACGAGCCGCCAAGTCAATCAAGACGTAGAGAAGGTTTTCGGACATTTGCCAAACAGCGAAAAGGGATTCTACGTTTGGCAAGCGTGTGTATCTAGGTTTCACGCATCTTTCAGCACCGATGTTCGAGACTGATTCTGCTTGGTGGGTGGCGCAGCACCTACGATGCTCAGTACGTGATGGCGGAGTTCGAGCGCGCGCTCGAGGAGTGCCGTGCTCCGTTCAGAATCTGCTTCAAAGCCTTCTTCCACTACTTCGCCAAGTCGAGAGTAAGAGTTTACCAGATGTTTAAGATTCGATTAGGCCTAAGCACAATGGACTATTCACCTTTCAGCTCGAGGCAAGCGAGTTTGCGCGCCTTCACTTTGACGTCGACTTGCCACCGGCCTGCCGTATTCACTCCGATGAACCGGAACACTATCATCTGGTCAAGGAGACGCTATTCGACACGAAAAGTCTCCGCATGGACTTCAAAGTTGCTCTAAAAACATGAAAGTTTACGTGAACGTGAACGTTGCACAGAGAGCAAACTGATATAACCCGTCTGTGTTTCAAATAAATAATTCCTGAACACAATCTTAGTGGTAAGGTACACCACGACTTAAGCGGAACAACCGATCATTTGTTCACTCTTTGTTCATACATACACGACAAGAAAAGCCAACATGAACTGAATACCGTATTTCTTTGATTAGAACCCTACCTCGAATAGAGCCCCACCTTGAATAGAGCCCCACTAGCCGCGTCCAAAGCAAGCTTGCCTGCTTATCCTGACCTCCAAGTTAGGCTAGTTTGACTTGCTAACGATAAAACAATAATTTTTAAGCACAGCACTTATGGCAACCAAAAGTAATTAAATTAATTTAAAACTGGTAGCAGTCGCCTAACGTGCAGTTAGCATATCTGCTTGAGTCAATCCAGAGAAGAGCCTGTGCGAACAGGGGTGTTAACGGTTTCGAAAAATGGCAGAACCGGACTGGCGGTTCCTTCACTGGATGGAACCGAACCGGTCCGGTTCCGCCTTCCGCCGAACATGACCGCTTCCATAGAAACAGCCTCTGGTTCGGACCGAACCTGACTCGAACCTGAAGGTTGACAAAATTTTTGCCGTTTGGCTGTTCCGCTATTCCGCATTTTATTTTCGGCAAGGTAGGTTCATGCAAGAGTTTCAGTGGCGTAAGAACTAAGAAAATAGTAAGAAAAAAGTGACCCGTAGTCGATAGCGATGGCCCCGCCAGTGTCCTCCATGATCTCGACAGTCCGAAGGCCCACCGTCTCCACGAGATCCTTGCTCCTTCTTCCGACTTCTGCTTTCACTGTCTGCCGGCAAGGAAGTAGGACGGTGACTTTGATACCAGGACAGTGGCGTACCTAGGATCCGGCCAGAGGGGGGGGGGCGCCATGGTAAGGGGGGGCCCTTACCTACTTTTCGGCGCCGGCCTTCGGCCGGCGCCGAAAAAATGCCTTGGTCCCCCCTTTGGTACCTTTTCAAAAGTCTCCCATTTTAACCCCATAGCGGTTTTTAACACTTATTTTCATGTGGTTAAACCCAAAATAGCCCGCCGCAGGCGCCGCCAACTAGAGTTTTTTCGGCTTTTTTGGATTGAATGTCATCACAAATTCAAGGACTGAATTGTCTTCAGTCCCGAATATCACCTATTTAGAGTAAATAGGCCCGCCGCAGGCGCCGCCAAAGAGGTTTTTAGGCTTTCTTGGCAAAGACGCGTTGGAAAATTGATTTGCCTTGGTCCCTCCTTTGGGACTTCTACATGCCGGGTTTTGCCCTTTCAGTGGCCTTAAAGTGTTGGTTCGAGCTTAGTTCAGTCAAAAAAGCTACCCGCCGGAGGCGCGCCAGAACGATTTCTGTGCTTCTGGGGCCAAACTAGCCCATAAATTGGGTAGGTCATTCTAAAGTCAGCCCGCCACCAGAGCAGGCGCCACCAGAGCAAATTTTAGGCATATAAGACAATTATTCGTTCAAAAGTGGCTGACATCGTTAGAATATCCGTGAATTTTGAAAGTGAACAATTGCCCTTGGTCCCCCTTAGCCCTCGCGGGCCTTCGGC
>JNEY01001123.1:9703-28015 GCA_020875895.1 Aphelenchus avenae
CCGAACAACACCAAGCGTTCGGCGGCGCGCACCTTCTACAGCTTGCTCGGTATGCTAGCGTCAACTCGCCTCCGCTCAGCCACTACCTTTTTAGAGCTCCTGAAGCACGGACAAGTCAAGGCCGCGCAGCAGAGCGCGTACGGCGAGATCCTCGTCCGCACCGCGTCCACCGAGTAGCGCGTCAGCGCCAGTCCTGTGCCTCTTCCTGTGTATCACCGCAGCTCCGCATTGCACCCTCTGTTTGATCGTGTTGTACATTTGCGTGAAGAACGTTGTGCATGTCCGGCAGACTGTTCATTCTTCCAGGTGACGCCGTCCCCGTCGATTTCGACTTCTGTGTAGTTCCACATGCTCTTAGTCTCTTGCGAGTGGCGTAACGGTTCTCCCGCGTAAGCGTCCGGTTCAATTTCCGGTATGTGTATTGCCAGCATTAAAGCTCATGTACAGCACCACAAGTGCTCTCACTTGTCAGTCTTTCGGAAGTAGGTAAAGCCTTCAGAACGAAGTGAAGTCGGTGGTAATGTGGTAATTCAAACGTGGTCGAGACTGGCTGGTACTGTTTCTGTGGGCTAACAGTAGACGTATTCCTTGTAATCAACAGGAATGACTGCGCCGTTCGCGCTAAGCGTGATTAAAGTGGCGTCGCAAAACAACACGGACGTGAACTGCAGCCGACTTGCCGAGAGCAGTAGACGCATTCCTCGTAATGAACATTAGACCTTTTTGATCGGGTTGTACGACGTATACTTTGAAAATTAGCGCCATAACCCTCGCTTCACTGCGCCATTCTCATGTAGGCAATCGAGATGAAAGTGGCTTCGCAAAAACGACACGAACGTTAATTGCATTCAGCTGACGCGTCCGCTAAGTGGCCAAGTTGATAGCGGTCTCGGGGACAAGACAAATATGTGCCGTTTTCGGGTAGGCCAGGCGTACCAAAGCGGTGCGTGTGCAATATATGCGTGCGCATGCAATGCGCATGCGAGCATACCCCTCGTTATCGCATGGAAGCAGGAGCCGAATTCTGAGACTTACGGGCGTACACAACTTTTGTCATAGCCGGCCCACTGGGCTGAAACTTTGCAACTTTACACACCTGTTGAATACATATCGAGTAATACTAAGCTTAAACCTATAGCGAAACCTTTTTAGCGGGGACGAACCCAGACCAACGCTTTAGTGCGTAAGGATTTGCCGCCGGCTTGCCTACCTCCAGCGCGTCTTAGTCATGTCTGTAGGCACTCGGAGGTGTTTCGTACTTGCATCTTCTCTTGCACAGAAGGTTGTAGCGCTGTGCGTCTTCAGCCGAGTCATCGAACTTACGAGGACTCAAGCTTTCCGCTAGCACAGCTAGCACAGTTCACTGGTGTTTCTTTTCAGCCTGGTGGCTTCTAATTCCGCAGGCAACGACGGTCAATGCCTAGGTATCGGTGTTGTTGCTGCAACGTACAAGTACAGTGAAGTAACTTGTCTGCTCTACGCGAACACTGCAGGTGGAACGCAATTTTAGGTGGGATGCCTCATCATAGCCATTCTCGACATACCTATTGGATCGTGGTACCCTCCGAGTATTATTAGCCTTGTGGCACACATCTGTCTTTTTGTAGCGTTCTTCAGTAAAACTTATACGCTGTATTCAGCCTACATCGGCATCTCGGTCAGTCCGTGAGCCTAGTAGTTCCCGCATTAAGGGACGTGGGAGAGCATCCGCTCCTAATTTTGACCAGTGTTGCTTCAGCAGGCTTAACGCCGATAAACTCACAGTCCAGTTTCAGCTAATTTCTCTCATCTTTGACATCGTACTTTTCATTCTGTTCGTCGTCTTCGCCGTCAAACCCAGATTGTGGAAGGATGAAAATTGGATATGGAACAACTTCCATACCAACAGTAAACCGCTCAGTGCCTGAACATCCAAAATCATGGCTCTTAAGCCCGTTCATTCTTATCTCGCTAGCGGTCGGCATCGTGATCAGGGCTCTCAACTCCAAAACCGCGATTCCGGGCCCGGCAGGTGAAATTCCGGGGGTAAATCCGGGGGTCAGGGTAAAATTCCGGGGGTGTCTATCTAGATGTTTCCTAAACGCTTTAAGCTTTTAATTTACGTTTTATAACAATGCCGATTAACAATTAGGCTCTGTATTTCGCGACCGTACGTGCAGTTTTCAACAAATCGCGGTCTGCGCAGAAAATGTTGTGCATGTCGGCCGCTGGAGCAGAAGCATTTTTATTGACCGAGAAAGTCACGATTGCACAATGTGGACTGCGGCATCCAGAGAGTATAGGACAAGTGGATGAAGGGAGTGATGCAGTTGAACGAGGCCATATCGTGCATAAGGCTGATCCGCCGGCCGAATCGTTTAGGTACGCTCCGCGAAAACGCTTTTCTTGTGCTGCTCCGTCGCGTCGATGTAGTCCAATTTCATGTCGTAGTACTCCGGCGCTTTCCTGGCCAGGAAGAGCACCAAGTCCTGTGCATGCTCCAGAATGGTATCCTTGTAGCCGGGAGCGTATGACAGGATTTCACCAAGACGAACGAACATACGCAACAAGTGGACGAAGCCGTACTTGCCGGACAATCGAATGGTGCGCGGCGCTTCCTTCTTGGAATCTAAAATATGATTCGTCAAATGGTTAATAACGGGTCGAGAAAGCAAGCTAGAAGCGAAAAGTTACTTGTGTCCATCGTCTCTGACATGAGCCTCCTCTTCTCCTGCTCGCGCAAGCTTGAATGCTGAACGCGCTCAGAGTCGTAGAGCAGCATGTTGCCTAGAAAACACGTATTCAAAACTGCTGCACCCTAAGAACTTTTACCGATAGTGGCATCGAAGTAGTCCAGAAGGTGCGCAGAGGTCTTCTTCAGAGCGTCCTTGGTCGCGTTCGTTTTGCTCATGCCGGCACTGCACTCGGCCTGCAAGCTTCTCTGCTCGCCCTGCTCATCGAGGAACGAGTTGTACTGAAACAGCACCTCGTTAAAGACGTTGGGAATCACACTTGTGCGACTACAAGAGACGGCTTACGTCATTGATGATGCTCTGCACCGTGTGGCGAGCAGGCACGTTTACGAGTTTCCTCTGTCGAAGGATGAAATCCTGGTCGTCTGTAAGGATGTCGCGAAGCGCTTCCGTGAACTTCACTACGCGACTGGCTTCCTTTCGACCCAGATCACTACCCGTTTCAGGCGCTGCTGCCGTCACGACGAGTTCTTTCTCGGCGACTGCAATTTGTCTTGTTGTTTTTGCGACTTTCAGTATTGACGTACCGGTGAATTGGCGCATACCGTCCTTCACGGTGACGTCGAGGACCGTCGTCTCGTAGTGGCTTCCGTCGGGGAGCTTCACGGCGACTGTCGCGCCTTTGACCAGCTTGCTGATGTCGATCGACTGGTTCACCTGCTCCACTCTTGTGGACTCCGCCACCTTTTCGTTGTCGACCTTAACGTTAAGCTTCTTCGGCGCCATCCTGAGAACCACTTGCGTCTGAAATAAAAGCTATGCTTCCGAGACAAGGGCTGGTACAACACATATTCTCCACGTGCAATTTAAGTAGCTTACGTCTGCATCTGCCTAGAGTCCAGCATAAGCTACGCATAATACAGTCACTTACTGCTACGGGCTATACGACATGACAGTTCAAAGCCGGAAAACGTCAAAGGTATTAAGCAAAAGCAAAAGGTACGATGAATCCAAGCAAGCTGAACCACTAGGCCGCGAGATGCAAGCAGCAAGGTGCGCATAGAAGGACGTCGTCTGGGAACGACAATCAAACAAACGCGCGAATTTGAATGTAGTTAGCCTGCTTAGTATGGAAGATTTTCTCCGCTCGAACTTGTAGTTGGCGGCAATAAGACCCGGCCATTGGGTCGACATTGTCTGTCTTAGTAAACGGGACAAATAGCTGAGTCATTCGACACTGACTTGCACGACAAAGGGATTATCTTGTGCGCATCGATAAATGGTGCACGAAGAGTTGGTCCTGCAAAGCATCATTGGGGAGAACGAAAGTTGAAGATGCGCTAATGTGGGTCTAGTAAAAATTACACATTGTCTGCTACATACTTTTGCCTAAAATCTTCTCGGCGCACACACTCTGCGCTTGCATTGCGTAAGTCACCAAAACGTCACACAAAGGCTGTCGGTGCCTCCTAATGGACAAAGAAAACGAGCGCGCGGTGTCATCTGGTGCGATCCGGTCACTGCAAACTGCTTGAATAACATGGAGGACATGAGGGAGGACGAACGACACTGCTTCTCATTATTCCTGGCAAGGCGTCCGCCGCATGAGCCGTCGCCCCTATTAACATTATTCAGATCTGTTTTCCGCTCTTTTAAAGGTTAGCACTATTTTAACCATTTTACAACACCACCATTATAGTGGTCCTGCCCAAAGAGGGTTTTTGGCGCAGTTGACCGGATGATATCTCTTCTGAGAAGACACTGACCCTCATCATTAAGCTCCCGTGCGTAGTTTTGCTGGCGTCCCAGCTCCCGAATCTCCTTAACAACCGAGCGGAGGCTTTGCTAATATTGGCGTTAAAAAGCATTCGGGGGACAAGAGCGGAGTAGTTTAGGCCCACTGGATGTCCGAAAAACATGCCATTGGTTGATGGCACTAGTGGGCGGGGCCAACTGGCGGAGGCCGAAACATATGCAATGTCAATTTTTTTTGTTTATCAACAAGATGAGTAGCCTAAATCAATCGATGCGCTAATGGTTAAATGGCAACAGGAGTGTATCGGCATCGGTTCGGGCGATGCGCTAGTGGGTCAAGTGCCATCTATGTAGCGCGAAGAGGTAGCCAACGAGATGAGGGTGGAGGCCAGAGTCGAGGATTCTCTGTCTCGTTATGCCCTCAAATCTATTGCAGAGACGTGCGAAGTGTCTGAGCTGTTCGTCCATGAAGAATACACAGCTACGGTTTTTGCCCTGCAGACGGTGCTGCCACACCTCGCAAAAGGTGTTAGTCACGTCCATCCTAAAGTCTTGCATTGGGATACCGTATTTCACATAATACTGTCTCCGTAGAAAATAGAAAAAAACATAAAATAACATAAAATAACATAAAAACATGGAAAAAAGCCCGAATTCTGCAGTCAATTTTTTTAACTGGACCCACTCCATATTAGGCTAAATATATTAGCTTGAACGTACATTAGACAAGGTCCACAGGCCCTCCCGTCATAGAACTCGCAGTCTTTTCCGAAGGAGTGCGCATCCAGAGCATTTTCGTCTCTTAAATTTCATCATACCGGCATTCAATCCAGTATCCTTACTTGCACCGAATACATTTCTTGCGACGTGGAACGTACTTCCTACGAGATGATCCAATGCGTTGTACTGACGGGCTGAAGTATACGCGTCGAATTACTTTCACATTCAAATAAAAACTTTACAAGTGGTTCAGAATGTACTGCTCGCCACGGAGAATGCGTGCCTCTTTCTGAATTACATTGTGCTGCATGAATTCCTCTTCCAGTGCCATTTCAGGTTCGTCATCATGGAACTCGTAGTCTATTGAAGAAATGATATGTACTCAAAGACTTGAGAGCACTGGCTCACCGCATAGGACAGCAAGAGGGAAGTTCTCTGCATAATCAACTCGGACGTCGATCTGTGGCGCCATGACAGGTACGAGAGGACGTGGAAGGTTGCTTGGCAGGAGGTCCCGGCACAGCACGATGAGCGAACGAGCCAGCCGGCCGGGCTGCAAATCCAGAACTTTTTAAAAGGAAGGGCCGTTAAATGTACCGCTTCATCCATGACGTCGGTAACGTTGTCCACGACAAGAAGCGTTGTCTTTTCCTGGTTCATGTTCTTGTACGTGACATACACAGTGCCGATATACGGTGCCATAGAGCCATTGACCAGTAGGACGTCCATCCTGCCAATACATGATTGGTTAACGAAAAAAGCCTGTCAGCATGGACTAGCATTTAATCCAACAAGCCTACGTGTCAAGGTCCGCTTCGATCTCGAAGTCAGCACGCTTGCTGAAGCTGAAGAGGTACTTGGCAAGATTCTTTGTATTAAGCGAGGCCGTCAACTCTTCCAAGAAGGCGTAGTTCCAAGAAGCCTACAGATGAATTTCAGCCATTATGGTTGCAGGTGTGGGCCTACCGGCTGTCCAAACCTGTGCATGGATAGGTAGTCCCATGCTCCCTGAGTCATTCTGCTGCTCTCGAGTTGTAGGTTCATGTTCTTAAAACGCTCAATGGCGCCCGTCATGGCCGAGGCGCATCTCAGAAGGCAGACGCACAAAACACGCGTGGGGCACACCCGCTAAATCGGGCATTTTCATACAATGCACGCCGTGATTCCTTACAGCAAAATGGCATACAATGCTGGCACCCGAGCCAACTCCGATCGCCACACACGAAGGAACGTCGAACGTGTCCAGGACGCTTGCCATGTCAACGCCAATCTTCTCGAGAGCGGGAAAACTAAAGAAAGTGGAAATCCTTTGTCAAATACATTCTAATGAGCTGCAATCGATACATGTACGGGATGAGGCTGATATGAAATTTAAAAAATCAAAACCGTACTATAATGCGGTTTGGACCTCCCCCTTTCGTACTGACCACCGAGCTGCTCCGATACAGGATCGTTTTTGAAACATTATTGTGCATGCATGAAGTGCTTACTCTCCTGCGTAGTCTGGCGCATTTGGTTCTTGACCGGGTAACGACACATGAAGGAAGATGGAGTTTTCTTTGACAGCCTTCATCGCCGGGTGGTCGACAAAGCGTGCTAAGGACGAATCTGGAATGCATCACAATGAGCTTTCTTTGTGACATGCAAAGAGCGTTATTCTTAAAGATCTTAGCAGAACAGTGTAAAATAAATCAGTGCATGTTTGCAGTGCTCGTCGATGGACCCAAAAAGCAATTTTGCTGTAGTAGACGTTTTGCAGCATGCTACCTAGGCGTCATCAATCGTAGTGCTACCGGAAGCAACATTAAGAACGGTTAAATATATGCTTACGATCTTCGCCGATGTCATGTAGTGTCAAGAAGAACGCCTTCTCGGCTCGGTTCTCCAGGTCTCCTTGCACTAGGACGTTGTACGATGCAAACATTCCACGCACGGACGCTTTCTGCAAATACACTTTGCGCGAGTGGAACATGGACTATGCTACCTTGAGTTGTAAGTAAGCCATTCTCGACGTAGTTTGTCTAAAACATCGGATTGGAAGAGAACACGTCACAGACTTCAAAAGAGCACAGAACGGACAGCGTCACAATAGCCGTACCTCAAACCCTTATCAGTTTCTTAATCCGCAGGCTCACTCACCCATCGAAAATGCTTTCTTGAGCACTGAATGCAGGTCGGAACAGGAAGAATGAAAAATTCGCTCTAATAACCTCGGTCTGCGGAAGCGCCCAGAAAGAAAAACGTCCAGCGGAAATGGATCGTTGGTAAAATCCCGGGGTCAGCCTGTTGCTGACCGACCAATATGGAGAGATGAGTAGGGGGGGCACTGATATGCCGGAACCGACCATGTTAAAAGCGATGTTTTCGACCCACCTCCAGGTGACTCCATAGGGGGGGGGGCAAAATGCGTGAAGGTGACAGGGGGGGGGGTCAATTATCTGGGCGCCCGCAAAAGCCTATAAACCCGGCAAAAGGACCAGGCCTTTAGAAAACAGCTCCGGCCCAAAAAATGGCCTTGGACCACCGAAAAAAGCTCAGGCCCAAAGAAAATGGCCTTGGCCCATAGAAAAAGGCCCCTAAACCACAGAAAAAAGCTCCGCACTCCAGAAAGTGGCCCTGGACCATAGGAAAAAGGCCCATCCTCCGGAAAAAAGCCCCGGCCTCGGAAAGCGGCTCAGGCCTCGATAACGGCCCGGTCCGCAGAAAAAAAAGGCTTCGGACCACAGAAAAAGCCCCGGTCCACAGAAAAAAGGCCCCAGACCCTCCAAAAATGCCCCAGCCCCTCGAAAAAGGCCCCGGACCACAAAAAAGCCCCGGACCATAGAAAGAAGGCCCCTGGACCACTGAAAAAGCCCCAGAGGGGGGCCGGGGGATTATTTCGGAGGGGGGCAATTCTTGGGTTTGACAAAATCATAAAGCCCAACGAAGCCGAACAACGACTGCCGGCAATGTAAATGATAAGCAACTGTGAGCCACGCAGCCACCCGATGGCCTGCACGGAGCCGAAGGTGCAGCAGCTTAGGCCTACAGAAGGGGTGATCGTCTAAGCCGTGGCAGCGTCAACAGGCAAAGTGGAACCATGATGCAGGGACCTTTCTACAGTGTAGGCAGCGGATGGAAGCATAAGGGAGTGGGGGTCAAACCGATGTTTTTTAATTATGCTAGCGTGAGGCAGTGTCTTGGTGCTCGAAAAAAGGCCGATAAGTCCTGCAAAAAGGCGTGGGTTTCGGGAAAATGGCCTGGACCACAGAAAAAAGCCCCGGACCACAGAAAATGGCCTCGGACCACAGAAAAAGGTCCCAGGCCACAGGGGGGGGGGGGGGTTACTTCAGAAGGGGGGGGGGGCTTGAAAGTGACAAAATCAAAAAAGCGCTAAGCAACGGTACGGCGACTACCGGCAGTGGAAAGACAAGCAACTGTGAGACATTGAAGAAAGGAATGCATGCACGCAGGCGAGGGTGGGGCGGCTTAAGCCTACAGACGATGTGCTCGGATTAAGGCTACATCGAAGGCGAAAGACAAAACTGGGGTCATGAAACGGCGACCTTGCGATGGAAAAAAGGTGTAGACAAGCTCGAGGGCGGACTGGATTGTCATCAATTTTTGCAGCGCATGTCGTTGACAGGCAGCTCGCGTGTCCTGCTTAGGCAGAAAACAAAAAAAAGACTCAAAAAATAATCCGTCTACCGGACGCGAAACGTGCAATTGTTAGGCATCGTCCGACCGAAGACGTGCCATAATGACAGATCGTCTGGCCAAAGGGCATCTTACGGAATTTGCATGAGTAGGCATTCTGAAACATAGAACCACGATAAGGATAAGTCGGGGCTGGTCAAGCCATATGCACGTGTACGTGAACTGCGCCTGGAGGTTAGAACCTGCTCCATGCGTGCATGCACGTGGATAATGAGCAATAAATGGGAAGGCAGTTTCTGCATAAAAGCCAGTGATCTCAAGGCATGGATACCATTCATTGGGAATCAATAACGTTTCAAAGCTTCGACTCTTGCACCATGTCCGCCAACAACGCTCTCAACCAGGAAGTGGTCGACGCCGTTGTGCATTCCGCCGAAGGTACGACCTCTATATTAAATTAATTTAATATTGCGTTAGTCCTGACTGGTCTACCAACGGAGACGATGATCGAGGTCATTACCGAAGACCGTGAGGACGACACTGGCGCGTGCCTTAAGAGTAAGCTCTTAAGGACCCTCTTGGGTACATTTTCGTATGCTAATATCTAATGCCGTTAAATTTTTAGCTCAAGCCGCCAACATTGCCCCGGTTGAAGCTATGGAACAGGAGGACGGCACTGACGCAGCTCACGCGAAGAACGAGGACGACGGCGAGGGCAAGGCAGCCGCTTTCAAAGGTAGGCCGATATGGCGGGAGGGAAAAAATTTAGACGCTCAGCTTTATCCATAACGCAAGCCTAAACATTTTTTTCAGCTCAAGGGGAAAGCGATACATCGGTGGAGGCTATGGAGCAGGAAGAAGGCCCCGAGGCGGGACTGGCCCTAAAACCGAACGACGAAGCCGACAACAAGGAAGCAGCAACCGATGGCAAGCCAATCCCGTAGGGGGGGGGGTAGGGGGGAGGGGGGCACGGCTCTTTTGATCGTTGCCTTAACTGCAGTCTTAGCATTCGCCTACATACGCTGCTTTTTTCAGCTCAAGTCGTAAACGACGCCGTGAAACGCATGGATAATGCTGAAGTGGACTTGAACGTCGGCGGGACTGTTGCGGCAGACGCAGACGGTGTAAAGCACAAGACATATGCTGAAGTGGTAAGCAGTGCCGGAAAGCAGGACGACGCCAAGGAGAACGAAGCCGCCACCCGTGAAGCTGCATTGCTCAAGGACTCAACGGGTATGCATTCTCAAGGAATTTCCCATAAAGACGGCAACTTTTAGAACCCATGTCCGAGGCATGTTCGCTTTGTCTCCGCTCTGGCGACGACGATGCTGCTGAAGACACTGACAGTACGGCGGCTGTCTGTGGCGATGACGATGTCAAGAACTTGATGGACGAAATGAAATCGCAGCTGGAAGCTGCGGTCGACGGCAATAAAACGCAGAAGGCTGTGCCGCTAGGGGAGGCCACTGTAAACGCTGTGAAGGATGCCGGTTTCGAGCCGGAGGAGGTCCAGCCCGAGGGCGCCAATGCCGAGTCACCGGCGGCCGCTACAAAGGAGGCTGCGCCCCAGGTTATCGTGGAATACCTGATCGCAACTGACTCGCAGCCCTTGGACTTTCCAGCGATCGGTAAGTCATCTTGCTGCCAAACGTTCCTTCACACAACGTTTTCAGGCAAGATCCTTGAGCAGTCGTTCGGGCCTAAGCTCACTTCGACGCCTAAGAAGGAGCAAGCCGAAGCCCGACCAGGCACCCCTATGCCCCCAAAAGAACCGAAGCCCGACGAAGCCGGCAACTCGCGTGAGGACGGAAACTCTCGTGACAGTTGGAACGATGACGAGTCTTTCGAGAAGAAGATGGCAGGTAAGCATTTAGAATTTTTTCCCCAAAAACTAATAAGTCCTAGAGTCCGGCTGCTTGGTCGTCGTCATGCCGGGAAATGGCAAGGTGCTCGATGACTGGAAGCCGACCAAGAGCAACTTCTTTGCCGTCCTGGGCAGCGGGATCACCGTGCACAGGTGCCGCGACGTGTGCTACTCGCTGGAGACCACACTGATCATTCGCGAAAGCAGGAACATTGAGGGATTTGAAAAAGTGCTGCTCGGCGTGCCCGTCAACAAAGCTGCCGCTCGCATGGCGGCACTCGACGTTGCACATCCTCTGCCGGCAAACGGATTTCGCGCCCATTTGATCGTGCAGTTCAGCGAAAGCGAGCGCATCGTTGCAACCGTCTACAGAGCTAATCGCGAGACCTTCGTTGATGAACTTGTCGACAAATTCACCGTGGCTGCCCGCCAAGTCAGTTTAACAAAGAATTTTTGATTTGATTCAAAAAATAATTTTAGCTCAATCTCGACTGGACTCGCGTGTACCAGGAAAGCGCTCTTCACTTGTTCGTGGATGTGAGTCGCAGCACCAACGGCAACCACGTTCCTCACCCTCTGAACCACCGCGACATGCGCCACCGCATCGACAACGGCGTCAACGCCCGTCGCGACCTTCTCCGTTGCGGCAAACGACTGCAGGAGCAATGGAAATTTTCCGTTTACTTCAGCTACGGCATAACCACTCCAGATGGCCGTGAGTTCTGAGAGCACCGTGATTTCCTAGGGTTTTTGTTTTCACCGCACGGTTTGATTTGCCCTTTTTATATTGTATGGCTCATGTTTTGCGGTGAATAAATGTTGAAGTAGGTGCACTGTGTTCCGCCGATTTTTTTCGGTGAAGAGTGCTTTAAGCACTGATACATAGAATGAGCTGAATAATTTATTCCAAAAATGTGTGCAAAAATATTCCACAAGTTAAATGAGTGGCGGTCGGAATACATCATGGGTACTTGAGTGTGCGGCCTCCAATATTCTCGACGGTGTAGATGCATCGATCGTAACGGCAAATCAAGCTGATCTTAAGTTTGCTGCGCCGAACGATCACATCACATTCCACCAAGTCGTCCAGCAACCTAAGCATAAATTTAAAAACTTGATAAACTCGCATAAACTAACCAATCATCGTTGCCAAGCCAGTTAGCCATAGAACTCATCACAACTATCTGGAAACCTGGATGGCTGGCAGGAAGACGGAACCAACGGTGCGACATGTTGGCAGTGAGGTTGGAAAGCTTCATGGCGAGATGAACGTCCGGCTCATGGACTGTAAAGCGAAGCATTTCAAACGCCGGGAAGTCCAAAAGCTCCTGCAGCCCTTGAAGACTGATGTCCATGGTAGATATCTAAAGAGGTAAGCAAGTTCAGAGTACAGTAGACTAACCTCAAGTCCGTAGATATTCTTCCCATATCCAAGGCAGGCATCCCACCAGACCGACATGGGAACAAAGTCGTCATCAATGTCATCAAAGTCCGCAACCAAGCGAAAAGTTCGCGCTTCGCTGAACTGCTGCATGAAGGGACTTAGCTTGTGGTCATCAGTCGGCGTCTGGGACACTTCGACATCTGCATTTGCAAGCAAGTGCCGAACCGGACCAAGAACGTGAGTGATCAGGGTGTCAAAGTGCGGTCGCAGGGAAAGAACCACCCCGTCCGGAGCTCGTATGGGCGAAGAGATGTAAAGCCTGACAATGTAGACGTGTTTCTTGAAAGCCTGCAGGCGTTCTTTAAAGTCAGTAATCGGGAGCACCGTGATAAAATCCTCATGTATGCCGCCATGAATGGCGACACCGTTGTCGGGATGGTTGCACCCGATGGCGATGTCGCGAAGAGGCAGCGCAGCGCCATGCGCAAGCAATGGCCCCGCAAAGGTTGACCCTGCATATGCAGATCTGGTCACTTGCATGCGTGGTAGGCACATGAGGATGCTGAGGATATCGTCCGAAGGCAGGGCAGTGCGCTTGCGAGTATAGAACGGCTTGCTGTTTACTGCAGGCATCCTAAACTAGAAAATTTTGCTAAATCTTGAGCGCATGCCCCCCATCCCGCTCAGGGCATGTTCTCATGCTAGCGCTTACCTTTTTTCGTCTGTGATAGTACGGCGGCGTTGAAAGCTGAACGGTTGACTGGCGATGCTGTACAGTCGCATACAGGCATATATGTAGGGCCATCGGAGCAGCACTGTGCGGCAATTATCCTTGTTTACACATGCAGTGCCGGGCAAACGCTTCCCTTATCAAATTGCCGTCGGCGTTTTTATGAACGGATATTTATCAGCGCCGAGCACGGGCGTCGCGGGCTATGCATAAAAAACCTTAAGTCGCTAGCCACCTGGTAAACAAGTGCCGACTTTTGCCGCCATTTCCCGATTTCGTCACTACATGTAAGCGCTTTTAACCACTATGATGTCCAGAATTTTTCATTTTACCCGATACGTTTTGTCAATAGCCGTCACTTACTCTCGGTTTTAGAATGTCATACTCTCAACCTGCAAACCCAGACTTGTTCGCCGATGTCAACCTTGAACAACTGCGCGCTGGACAGTCTGTTGCCCGGCATGTGCCAAATCGTCGATACCGTGAGAGAAACCAAGTGCTGGCGAAAAACTTCAGAAAGCGTGCTCGCTCACTCACACCACCGCCTACACTGCCGCCTGAAGAGTTTTCAAGCCGAGTTTACGTCGACGCCGTTAGCAAGCTGCATGAAGACAAATTCATTCATATGGACCCTACAGAACGACAAGCGGCTCCAGACTTTCAATATCGCAGGTAAAGCATTCTTGCATTGCGAAACTTATTGATTGCAGGTTCGACACGCAGTGTCGCCTACTGAACCTGGACAAATGCTCACGGCCGGAGATGATGGTTGAGCGGGCCATTGCCAAGTGCGTGCAAGCGGCCATGGATGGATCCGTGAACCAAACAGGCGGGGCGGCTGGGCACCAAGTTACGCGCATTGGGATAACCATTCAGTCGCCAAATTTGGAGAAAGGTGACATCACAATGCCTCTGAGGCCCACGTGGATGAATAACACCAAAACAATGATGCGCCAGTTCCTCAAAGCCGAGCAGTCCGACCGCACAAACTCTCTCTACGACGCACCGATATCCATTCGCATCACTACGGTGACAGGGCGCGAAGGTAGGGGGCCAGGCGATCGACCTGTGCGCCATGCAGTTGCGCCCACAGCTTTAATTCATGTAAGTCTATAACCTTTTACTCTTCCCCCCCCCCCCGTCTCCTTCTTGCTCGTCACTAGTTCCTTTTGTGACGACTTTAATTCAGATTAAGAACGACGATTCAAAATGCCTTTTTTATGCCGTCGAGGCATCGCGAATTTACCAAACATTGGACAAGGACGGTGGTATGAAAGCATCAACGTTTTCCGACATGATTAAGAATCTGCCCGCCGACATTCAGCGACGCAAGCGCCCTGCAGTTGTCAAGAAAGGGCAAGGGAGGCCGCGGTTGGGTGACCTTACCAAATACGTCGCTGATCTTCTTCATGGCGCTAGGATCGATCCGGACTTGAACGCGTATTCCATGGAAGAACATCTGACGATGGTACAGGAATACTACAACCAGCGATGGCCTGGAATGTACCGCGTCGTAGCCTTCAGTGAGTGGGGACGCTACAGACCGGCATTCATAGGGGACGCGGAAGGGGCGCGATACGACGTCGGCGTTTACCACAGCGAGGATCACTTTGACGGAGTGAGAAGTCTGGGTCGCATTTTCGACCGCTCTCACTACTGCGTGGACTGCAAGTCAGCCTTCAACAACAGGGCGGAACATAACGCAAGGTGCGTGCGCAAGTGCAGCGGCTGCAGTCGTATGGGTGCGGACTACCCGTGCCAGCCCGATGCCACTGGTTATCGTGTTCGATGCTGCGCATGCAACAAGACCTTTCGAAACGAGGACTGCTACAACTCGCACAAGGGCCGAATGTGTAAGCGCTATCACAGGTGTGCTTTACGATAATTTAAAAATTTCATACTGCCATTCAGGTGCTTAAAATGTGGAGTCAGCTATAACACTAAAAAGGTCCAGCACGGGTCACCCACGGGCCAGCACATTTGCCAGTGGAAATATTGCTTTACTTGCCACGTGTACCACGAGTCTGAGCGGCCGTGCTACATCGTCGCACCGGCGGCGTCAAAAAAAGACGCCGACCCTCTTCGGTACGTTTACTTCGATTTTGAAACGACCGCTTGGCACCAGCCAGTGCCCGACGTGGATCGATTCGAGCATCAGGTAAGCTGTTAAGGGGGGGGGGGGGATAAGCATTTACCTCATATTTCACTGCCAATGCCGAAGGCACGCGCTGAGCCGTTTTCCAAAGGTGTCCGATGCTCCCCGGTAATGGGCGCGAGTCGACCGGAGAACAGGGCTTGCCCTCACGTGTGCTGTGAAAGCGATACAGTACTAGGCCGGACTCTGCATCTGAGCTCACGGTCCACTGGGGAAACCGCTAAGCGCACGCTGGACGCGTTGGCATACGAAGCTCTAGTTTACGTACGTTCTTTCAGGTGAATTATGCGGTTGCCATGGTCTCGTGCACGTCGTGCCTCGACAGCGGGCAATGGGACAATCAATACCACAAGTCATGCCAAGTGTGCGGTCCGGCCAGAACAGTAAAATTTTCGCCAATAGACGGAGACCCGCTTGAGGCCTTTATGACCTGGCTGCTAACCGGTCTAAACCCCAAGTTCCGGACTATCGCGTTCAGCCACTATGGGGGCCGCTTCGACATGCATTTTTGCAAGAATTTTTTGTAAGTCCGTCCGGGGTTCGAGCTGCAATGAGCCATTGCCTAGACTTCGCAATCGTCGGGAGCCGAGCATTATTGCCAGTGGGCTGAAGATGTATGAGATGCGTGTTCAACAGAAGGGCATGGTGGACACGTCCTTCCGCGACAGCTGGAATCTAATGTCGCGTCCTCTTGATGACCTCGTTTCTGCCTACGGCCTGAAGGAAATTTACGGCGTCGAGCCCAAGTCCATCTTTCCCCATGGGTTCAATGACCCGCGAAATTACACGCTTCCAACGCTCCCCCATCTGCCTCCGTTTGAGACCTACTATCCGGACGGCATGAAGCCAGCAAAGCGTGCGCGATTCGAAGCG
Organism: Aphelenchus avenae; assembly: GCA_020875895.1. Taxonomy (NCBI): domain Eukaryota; kingdom Metazoa; phylum Nematoda; class Chromadorea; order Rhabditida; family Aphelenchidae; genus Aphelenchus; species Aphelenchus avenae. Next base: position 25,493 of record JNEY01001123.1, read on the forward strand.
GAGTACGCGAGGGACTAGTAAGTATACCCCTGCTTAGCGCAATTAATTTTGCTTTAGCAATACGCCGACATCCCTCCTACCCATGCTGGACGAGTACTGTGTGCTAGATGTAAGCATCCTTAAGTATGCACTTGTCGAGTTTCGCCGCGAATGGATCGCACAGACCGGCGACGATATCCTTCGCCATTCCATTACAATTGCAAGTGCCTGCATCCGCCACTTTCGAAAGGACCACATGGAAGAAGGAAGCCTTGTCCGTGTTCCTGAATACGGCTACGAGCGGCGTGACAACCAGTCGGTCATTGGTCTCAAGTATGTTTTCCCCTTCTTTGTGTGCAATGACGTGCAATTTTTGCAGGTACTTGATGTGGTATGCGGCGCAGAACAAGGATGTCAAGGTGCAGCACCGTAACAGTGGCGGAGAGTATCAGTTCAAGCATACCGACCGGGAGGGCAAGGAGCACACGCTGCGCTTGGACGGCTATGCGGAACGACCTGGACAGCGGCCACTTGCCATCGAAGTCTACGGGTACCCCCCCCCCCCCGCTTTCCTACAAAGATGTGCGTCTTAGGTGCGCTTGGCATGGGTGCCCCAAGTGCTTCAAAAACAGGCAGACAAACATGCCGAACGGGAAAACGGCGGAGCTTAGCTACGAGGAAACAGTGCAGCGCGAGGAAGTCATCAAGACGCAATTTGACCTCGAAGCCGTTTGGGAGCACCAAATTAATGAATTGCTAAAGCTGGATAAACAGATGAAGACCTTCTTCGACAACGAGATTGTTTCATCGCCGCTAGATCCTCGTGACGCCTACTTTGGAGGAAGGACAGGCCCGTATGCGATGGCTCGAGAACTGACAGAAAAGGACAAGGACCTAGAAATAAGCTACCTAGACATCCAGGCAAGCTTTTTAAAACAATCTTACTTTTAATCTTGTTTATTTCAGAGCCTATATCCATTCATTAACTACTCAGGTAAGCCCTCTTTAAAGACTTCCTAGCTAACAAGGTTATTAGGAGAATATCCGCTAGGCAAGGCTGACGTTCACGTTATCTGTGAGGACGTTAATTGGACAAAAAAGGAGCACAATCCGTTCAAGGGCCTGCTAAAGGTATGAGTAACCTACCATGCTAAAAAAGAGACATACTTTAGGTGACCGTGATCCCACCGCGAAAGCTTCAGGTTCCTGTGCTGCCAGTGCGCATAGGCCAAATGCTGCAGTTCCCACTATGCCGCAGCTGCGCCTTGTACTATCAGGACCGAAGCACGTTGGACGCTGACTACAAGTGTAGCCACAATGACGACGAACGCGCTCTCCACGTGACCACGACCCACGACGAGCTCAATTTGGCATTGGAGCACGGCTACCGCGTTACAAACCTGGACAGGGTCTATACGTTTCCTCGCTGGACTGGGGACTTGTTCAAGTCCTATGTTCGCAAGTTCATGCAGCTGAAGATAGAAGCCAGTGGCTGGCCTGATCACGTCAAGTCCGACGAGGACAAAGCGGCATTTATCAGCGAGAACAAAGTACGCTACGGGATTACGATCGAAGCAGCGAACATGGTGCCCAATCCTGCAAAGAGGCAGATCGCCAAACTCTGCCTGAACTCGTAAGCCCCCCCCCCCTCACATGGCTTAAACAATCTTTATAGGCTCTGGGGTCGCTTCTCGCTCCGGAACAATCTCACCCGCACTGAGATCGTGTCCGATCCTGCCAAGTTCTGCCGTCTCGTCTACGACGACACTCTAAAGATTGACCAGGTGGACATGGTGGCCGATAACGTGCTGTACCTTACGTACCGCTCCAAGCGAGACTTCACAGTGGAGAACGACACTTCGAACATCTTTGTCTCTCTTTGGACCACGTCGATGGCCAGGGTTTATCTGCACAAATTGATGCATGCAGTCGTCACCACTCCCGGCTGTCAGCTGTTGTATACGGTATGCCAAGTTAAACGCTGTTCACAACGACCTGTTTAGGACACCGACTCTCTCATCATCGTTCATCCAAAAGGGGAAATACCTGTGCCAATGGGCGATTTTCTCGGCGACTTGAATGACGAGTACAAAGCCAAGGGACGCGTCGTTGCTTTTTACAGCGGCGGGGCCAAGCAGTATGCATTGAAGTACATCAAGCCAGACGGTACGGCCGGCTACGACATCAAGCTGCGAGGAATCACGCTTAATCATGGCGCTGCACAGACTATACATTTCGACTCTTTCAAGAAGCAGGTCCTTGGCTACCAGTTCGTGGAGCCGTTGGCCGTCAAAACCACTCGCTTCGAGCTCAACCGCGCAGGCAAGGTCCACACGCTCAATTCCAGCAAACGATGGAACGCTACTAACCAAAAGATGATCATAAATCCCAGTGATCTTACATGTTGTCCGATTGGTTTTGTCCGCAATTAAACCTACATAAACTAAGTTTTGTGCCGATTTTGGTCATTCTACAAAAATGAACGCGTCCTTGCTTGGTGTGTTCCTTGCTGCCTGCTTTGCAGCAGAAAACGTGGAAAAGATA
>JNEY01001124.1:11881-28773 GCA_020875895.1 Aphelenchus avenae
ACCCCACTAATTTTTGCCTCTCAACTAGGCCTCCACGGCGGCCCCGCCGGCACCTTCGGCCACAGCCTCCGCTTACCATGGGGTATGGCCCCAGGGCCGGCCAACAGCCCCGGGCCCCCGCACAGGGTTAGTCCTCCCCCTCTCCCACACACCCTTCTCCCTTTAAAGAACACTCAAAACCTTTGACATTCGGGCTAATTTTAGAAGCACTAATTCATGTTTTGCCTGAGAAACACTCCGCTTTCCCGGTTAGAGTTTGGCGACCTTTTGGCCCTTCTACAAATTTTTCGGGCACATCGGGAAATTTTTAGCCGGACATTCTCGAACTGTTCGGAGTATAGAAATGCATACCTCGATAATCGGTAGACCGAAGGCTGCGGACAAGTAATTTTCCGGGAAATGGATTTCGACTGGCTCTCCGCCTAACATATGCGGAAGTGTGCCGCAGCAGCGGACGATCTTTTCTACCGGAGAGGTCGCATTCACAGGTAGATAGTCGATATCACCGATACCCACGCTAATGCGTCGAAGTTCGCGTGCGGATTCCCGGCGAAGGAAGGTCCAGTTGAATTGACGAAATAAGGCGTAGTTGAGCGACAGCCGAAGCGAGTTCGTCCCGGCAAAGTTGTGCATGAAGGGCTCGGATTCGTTTGCAATGGTTGCTCCGGGTAGGCTGCGGAGGCACACGTCTTCGGCGTACTTTAGCGCAGGTGTAGCATCGAAGACGATGCCGGCACCAGGCTTATTCCACGTATTCTCGAAGAAGATCAGCTTGCCTACAGTAGGTGGGCCAACAATTCCGGCGAGCTTTCTACACGCGGCCGCGAGCGATGACTGATTGCCGCTTCCGTAGCGAATTCTCTTCCGACGAGAACCAATCGTCACGTCGACGTACGTGATGTATGAAGGGAAGAAGAGGGCTTGGAAACTGTGACGGCATGCAAGCTCTGCGGCGAATTTTGAGGCGACGTCGAGGAATCTTGCGTCGACGAACTTCGCGGAGATGAGAGTGCCAAAGTCAGCAAAGCGTAGCATGTCGAGGAGCATCTCGTTGGGAAGCGGCATTTTGAGGGAACACCTAATAATGTCTTTAGGCCGCTACTGCCAATGCTTGCAAAGAGAGCAAGTTATATGTCCGATTCGAGATATTCAGCGGTATTTAAGGTCATCATCCTCTATAATTAGAACGTAACGTAATTTGAGGTCTACGTTGAGGACCGTTCAAGAGCGCGGTCTGAGCAAAGGCCGAAAAAGGGCAAATTCAGCAAACCGTCGAGCAGACTCAAGCTAGGGCCACGGGCCGTGCCTGCCCGTTTCACGAGTGTCCTGAGAAAAATACGAATTTTGCGGGATTCCCAGCTTCTGAGAAGGACCATGCTAAAACTACTCTTATTTTGCTGCTATTGATGGCGAGAACGCAAGTCCTGACGAACAGTTTGTGGCCGCACACACAAGATTGCGATTGTCGATCCATTGCCAAGCATTAAATGAGGTGGCGATTAAACGGGTTTGTTCAGCGGGCGACGGTCTCCGACGGTTATTCCGAGCTTTAGCTGACCATTTGCGGAGCGCATTCAAAATGGTTGACTACGGATACATGGTACGGCACGGTAGAGTCCACCACGGGCACGGTAAAGGCACGGGTTACTAGCGCCGATCTCTATCAAATCTGTTCGGCCTTGGTGCTCTCTAGGAAATAATTTTAGTGGAAAACGTTCATCTCGACGTGGAAAGGTCCCGCGAGAGCCGGGACGTTGTGCTCGCTGAATTGCTGCGATACTCGAACGCGACGCCGGGATCGACAGCCGGCGGCGTACAATTCGGTCGACTGCTCCTCTTCTTGAGGGAGTTATCGGTGAGTGACGCTCATCGAAACTATAGTGAAAGGACGCATGGAATATTGCACAGTATCGGCAGCATTTGCAAGGTACTGGTCTGCTGTGATGGCGGGGGGGGGACATTATGTGTTAAAGCAGAAATTACTATAAGTCTTCATAATTACCCTTCCTCATGAGGATTAAGAGTATTTTGGGATGAAAACAATGGCCTCGAGTTAATTATATAAAAAGGTCCAATATGGGTGTAGACACGGCCCCTTGCCCTTTTTCGAATGTTGCCTCCCCCTATTTTTTTGCTCCCCCCCCCCCAAAAACCGACCAATACTTGCAAAAAGCGACGCGTCTCTTAAATGAATTTTGGAGACCACAGACTACAATTGCAGGTCTTCATGGCGTGGGTCGAAGAAACCTCGACGTTAGTCAAAGTGTTCATGCATCACGACCTTTACGGGTTTTGGGACGACGAAGAACCCGTTCCGAATGGCGCCAGCTCAAGCGCTTAAGTAGATGTCAGCGTCAAAATAACGATTTTCAGCTCGAAGCGACTCAGATTCGCATACTTTGCTTTATTCAACCTTAAGCGATTTTCATATTTGCTTGATTTCAAACTGCTGCTGTATTTGCGCGAATTTCACTTCAGGACAATCGTTTTAACAGAAAGAGAGCGGCTCCAAAATCATAGAGGAAACACTCTGCAGGCCCACTGAAGACGCGTAGCATTGCTTTTCGTGTACCACAGGCCGGTAGGCACGTGCATTGCGATACGGGCGGTCTTGTCCACCAGAGAAGGCTCTTCTGAAAGCAATGACAGGTTATGTTATGAGTATTCGAGCTCCGAAGACGAGTACAAGTGAAGCGACGATTCCATCCGGGTACAAGCTGCTAGGAATGATTACCGACCAGACAGGATTTTATGGAAGTCGCATATCAAGCAAGTCATCAATTCAAGAAGAGGTTGATTTTTACTAACACGCGTCTTACTAAAGGGGGACTTACGCGGCGCCCAGTTGAAGTAGTAGATCGGCAGCCGCTCGGACCATTGCCAAAAGCCATCGTTGTGCACCTCCACAGAGTTGAAGAGGCCACCCAGCCAGACGAACTCCGAATTAAGCTCCTTCGTGAAAATGCGGAGAAAAGAGTTCTGGAACGCGTTCTTCACGGACGCAACGTGGCCTCCGTCGAATGCACAGCGACGTTCCGCGATATCCCATGTCACTTCGCGCAGCGGGAGCCACGGGAGCTGGTAGCATGTGCACGAGGAGCCGACTTGCACCGAGCCGCGAGGGCATGCGGCTAGCGTCACGGCGGAAATCGCAGCCAAAAAGAACCCATACTTCGGAGTGGTGATGCTTGACGCCATCGCTGGTTCGAGACGCAATGGACGATTCGATTTGAAAGGTCGCAATATATACCCACGTCATCGCAGATTTATTGCGGGTTGGCAGATTCTAGCGCCTATGCATTTAGTGCCTAGACTTTAGTGACTATGCTTTTAGTGCCCATGCCTTTAGTGCGTAGACTTTAATGCCTAGATTCTAGTGCCTATGCATTTAGTGCCTCGACTTTAGTCACTAATTTTCATTTATTACTAAAGTCTAGGCACCATTACCAATAGGCACTAACTACATGGGCACTAAAACCATAGACACTAAAATGTAGGCACTAAAAGCATAGGCACTAAAGTCTAGGCACTAAATGCATAGGCACTAGAATCTGTAGGCAAAGAAAACACTGTACGCAATCTCCGAACAGGATGGGGAGCGGTTTGATTGACTATTTCGGACAACATTGATTACAACAGTCATTACGTAGAACAGTGCGCGAGGCCCAAGAAGCCAACAACGCAAAGTGCTACACATGACCTATAATTGTAGAACAGAAGGAATCAGATCGGGGCCTGAGGGCCCAACAGCCCTGCTTGACACTAGCAGATCCCTGTGAGTCATCACTGGCTACACTTGTTCAGTCGTTCCGCTTCACGCAAGGGACTTTGCCGAAACTTCGGTGGCATGCCAGCTCTGCGGCAAATTTCTGATGACTTCGAGAAATCTTGCGCCGACGAATTTCGCTGTGAAGAGAGCGCTGTATTCGGCAAACCGGAGCTTGCCCAGGAGCAGCTCGTGGGGAAGCAACATTTCGAAGGAATACCCAACAGCACCTTGAGGCCGCTACTTTCAACGCTTGCAATAAAAAATTTGCTCGCATAGCGAGCAGTTTATACATTCGCTTTCTTTGGCCAGCGAATACCAATGTCGTCGTCTTCGTACAATGTCGTCGCCTTACCTAAGTTTTGGGAGTCTTTCAAAACGCGGTCTTGCATTGACGGGGCTGAGCAAAGGTCGAAAAATGGGGATACCGTTCGAAAATGGAGCTTAGCAGAGACAAAGCGTGAGAAATCTCTCAGTGATCGTCTAATGGGCGCTAGGGCCGTGGGCCTGTGACCTGTCCATGGCGAGTGTCCTGAGAAAAATCCGGAATTTCGTGGGATACCCATGTTGTGTGAACAGGCTCTGTTTAGACTTTTACTGATTTTTACTGCGGTTCGATAGCGGGAACAGAGCGCGATTCGAGTAGTGCATTAGCCGCTATGAGTGTTAGAAATGATTTACGCAGACGCTGACCGGACGCTTGATTGCCGTCGATTATTTAAAAGCTGCGCTGATCTTTAACAGAGCGTTCTCACAAAGTGTTCTTAAAAGATCGTGAAAGGTCGGCTTCGGCTCCGACGGATTCCCTGCAGTTCAAAAAAGGCTTTCGCTATAAAAACCCATTCTATTTCCGTTTCGCCAGCTAAACACAGCTTCGACAAACTCATTCACTTCCCCGCAATGCGCAGTATGTCCGTGAAGCCCGCCATCAAGCGAGAACTTGTCGACGTTGATAACGACGTCGTGGAGATTCCGCCACGTCGATCGGTGACGCCGAGTGGCAACGGATTCGCGGTGAAGATCCGCGATACCAACGAGCTCTCGGAGTCCGACATCCGCTTCATCAAGCCGTTTTTGAAGGTTCGTTCTTCTACGATTTTCCGCGGAAAATAATGCACAAAATGTTCTGGAGACTACTCGGAGGTTTCTGAATCCCTGTGTCCAACCGGTTTCCGCAAAAGGCTCGATGTCTTCTTCAAGATCTAATTGCCGACTTCCCTAACTTTCACGTCCGGGTCGGGGACATCCTTATACCCTAAAGCGTTGCTGTCAATACGCCCCAAAAAAAAGCTCTCGCTACCGGGTCATGTTTGGAATCATTTGACAGGACTTATAAAGATATGAAAAAGACAATTTCAGCCGGATTGATTGGCCAGGATAAAAGTTATGCCCGCTCAGAGATTGAACATGCGCTTCCAGCGACACCGAGCGCTATGCACGCGTGCGCATGGCCAAGCTAATGTTGGGAACATCACGTTTTGCTTCAAATGATAGCCCTTTGTGAGCTGATTACGAACCATTCTTCATTTTGGTTTTAAGCCCCTCCCCCTTCCCACTCGTTGACGCGCATAAAAGGGGCCAAACTCCCCCAAGACGGCGACTGTTAGATCACATTGGAAATCATGTCGTACCTCAAATGAAAGCTTGTGGTGAGCTGATTACGAATCATTCTTCATTTGGCCTCAAGCCCTCCTTTGGACTTTCACAAAAGTGAATAATTCTTAACGGGTCGGGCCATAGAGGTTTAAAGCATGCATGATACAAAAAGACTGGATGTAGTGGGGGAGGGATGGGTCTTCTGCTTAATGCCATAGCGAGCCTGCTAAATTTCATGCGCACTGAGTCTGGTACGATGAGAGAAATGCACGACGTTTCGAATAGATTGCGACACGAAACGTTTGGAATACCGGCCGCATGCAGTAGCGCTATAACTCGTAAGTTATCCGCTAGGTATTAGTAATCCCCGATAGCGGCGCAGGCTGCGCGAAGCGGAGCCCTACCCGCGAGTTCCCCTAAAGAAACCATGCCTAGCTGCCCACCATCATTCCAACGGCGCCCGCCAAGTTCACCATGAAGGAGCTTCCGGCCACTGGCGGATGGGAGCTTCTCATCGAGGACACTTCGACGCTCACGCTGATGCACATGCAGAGCATCATCGAGATCATCGGTAGGTCGCTTCTAATGCTGCTAGCTAGCCACTGCGTTCTATGATGAACTTTTGAAGAGGGACTAACTATGTTCGGTTCAGACAACCGCGAACGCGCGATTCAGGGCGCGCAGGGATCGTGCGCTGTGTCGCCTCCGCAGCAAGTTCCGAAGGCAACTGCCCATGCACATCCGGGCGTTGACCTGACCAGTCTGCTTAACGGACAGGCATCGATCGCCGCCACGCCGAAGGCGGTGAAACGCGGAAGGCCGCCGAAGGTAGGCTACAGGTTTCTTCGTAAAAAAGGGCCGAATGCCGGCTTACAAACGCCACGACGTCCCGGTATCCCGGTGGGTTATTCTTGGTCTTGGTCTTGATCGTCGAAAAAATGTCCCCCATCTCGACTTTTCGACTCTGCCGCAGTCAGCGCCCTGCCAAATTTTAGGTCGAGATCTTAGAATATTAGTCGAAATTTCGGTGGAATCGCCTGCGGCGGGCTAAATTCCGCACGAAAGTGGCTAAGCGACCAAATTTTTCGCAAAAAATGGATTTTTTTGCTTTAGTAATGGAAATCCGTGGACCTAGCCGCCCCTGTTTTGAGGGGGAAATTAACTGAATTCTTGGTCTTGGTCGCCGAAAAAATTCCGCCCATCCCTGGCGCCCCTGTGCTTAACTAGAAAAAATACGATGAATAAACTAATCTCCAACGTAAAACATACTGTTTTCCACAACCCTATCTCGCGAATTTGCAAACTGAGCGACATTGTAGCAAGTTTCCTGAAAAACACGTTAATCAATCTTTCCGAAATTCAGGACCAAAATGCTCCGAAGCGTCCGCAAACCGCGTATGCTCTCTGGGAGAAAGAGAATCGCCAGGGCCTGCAGAAGCCGGGAATGACCAATCGGCAGGTGAACAAAGCCGTCGGAGACGCGTGGAAAGCAATGTCGCATGCCGATCGGGTGCCGTGGCAGCGTCTCGCCGACGCCGAGAAGCGAAGCTATGTGCGCGAGCTCGCCGAGTACAAGAAAGGACAGGGCGCTCAGAATAGAGCCATTGTGCGCATGATCGATGATCTTTGACTTATTCCTGGACGACGCTACTTTGCATCGTTTATAACCCATCAATAAAATGTTCGACGAGCAAACATGGTTGTCGAGATTTTATTTTCGAGCTGCATGGCCAGCTAGATTCATGGTTGTAGGGATCTGCTCTGGACAAGGTCGGCGTGAAAACCGTTATTTAACGGCGGCTGACTCAACCAACCTGCCTTTCAAGGTTAATTTAGATGACATGCTAAAAATTAAGTGGGTCACAAACAACGTCAGCTTGCTGCCCTCGTTCGATGTGAGCTCTATTTTTAACCAATTTATTAAGCTGAAGTCGGTTACGCATGCACCAAAATTAAAATATGCTTATAAAGCAAACAATAAAACAAAAAACAATAAAACAAATTAAAGCAGAATGCTTCGAGCGAAGAATCTATACTACTGGAGGTGTCGTTCAAAAAGGCCCTCCGCAGACCGTGGCAAGCAAAGTGTGCGTTAACTTTAGCTAATAATACCAATGGCAAGGGTTTACTTTTCCCCCTCCTCAACTCTAGGAACTCAATTTTAACAGTCCTTTTCCTCGCTCGAAGCGTGTTCTAAGCATGCTTTAACAATATTTAATTACCCCAGGCACACCGAAATTTGTCATTGTAATTTCTACGCGTAAAGCGTGACAAAACAGTTTTTAACAAAACGAGGAGGTGGAGAGGAGGTAAACTGTGAACATTTTTGTGGGGGTCGCTCGTAGACTGAGATGGGCGTTATTCTGCGGGACTTCGAGGATTGCAAAATTCTGGAATTTTGGCACCTTTTCGCCGAGTTTTAGAAAAAAGTCTCGCATTGGGTTTAAAGCATATAATATCGTCAAAAGTGTTTAAAATTATGAGATAATTCACAAAAGGGCAAAGAATTGAAAGAAATGTCGGGTGACAAGAAGGAAAAATGGCCAAAATCGCTTGAATTGACCATTAAAGTGTCAGAGCACGTCCCGGCTTCAGTGCACACGCGACGACCCCACACTCGTGACGTGATAACGCCCCGTGTGCCGTTGAAGCCGGGCCGTTATCACAGCTTCACGGCCCGGCCACGGCCATTTCGATCGTGACGTGTCCATCTGTACAAAAGACGAATAATAAGAACGTACTTCGCTGGACACACTTCCCCGTCAGTGTTTGCACTTGTGATTGTATTGCTAAAAGGCCAACAATGAGCGCTCAATAACTGACGCAACCAATAGTCAAAACTTTATGAAGGTTATGACGGTTATCACTATTCGACCGACGGTATCGTTGGCAACGCGTATCCGCTCGTTCTTCGCTTCTTCCGAGGAACCCCTCAATGGAGCTCTGGATGACTACCGAGCGCCCATTGACCTCGACGACGACCCCGCTCTCGTTGGATACGTAATGCGTAGTGGTGCCGTTGATCTCGATCGTGTAGTCGTCTTCGTCGAGCATTAAGTCGACGATGTCCTTCCAAATCTTCATCCGGAAAGTCAGTTCACGGCCGGCGCCTTTTAGTAGCTGAAAGCGTCGCAAATTTCTTATTTATTTAATGATGCTACCGCACAAGGCGGTCAAAGTTAACGCATGAGAAAGAAACAGTGAACCAGCAGAAACCGTAGTCAACACCTCCTAAGTAGGATGGCTGTAGGGCGTAAAGCATAGAGTTTGAAAACTTAGGAATCGAGGAAATCAAGAGTATAAAAATGTGAGTGAGGGGGAGACGAATTTCTGGAGATCATTCGAGACTATAGAGGGGGGGGGGGGGAACCAAGTCTAGGTGCATACCTCGATAATGCGTATGGCGAAGTCTTCGGGAAGATAGTTCAGTGAAAAGTCCAGTTCCAGAGCTTCTCCAGCGAGCGGACGCGGACGTCTAACGCAGTGGCCGACGAGCTCTTCGATGGAATCGGTCGCATTTTCAGGCAGACAGTCGATATCATAGATATCCACGCTGACGTGTCGAAGTTCGTGTGCAGCTGCCCCGCCAAGGAACGTCCAGCTTAACTGCCGAAAGACGTGGTACGTCAGCGAAAAGCAAAGCGACTTCGTTCCGGCTAAGTTGTGCATAAAGGGCTGGCAGCCGTTCTCAGTGATAGAGCCAGGCGGGCTGCGAAGGCCAACGGCTTCGGCGTACTTTAGTGCAGGGGTAGCATCGAAGATGACGCCAAGCCCAGGCGCATTCCAAGTGTTCTCGCAGAACGTCAGCTTGACGACAACGTGCGCGCCGATAATTGCGGCGAGTTTACCACACGCGGCCGCAAGCGATGGTCGGTCTCCTGTCTCGTAGCGAATGCTCTTTCTGCCAGAATGGACTGTCACGTCGATGTACGTGATGTAGGAAGGGTAGAAGAGAACTTGGAAACTGCGGCGGCGTGCGAGTAGTGCAGCAAATTTGGCAACTACGTCGAGAAATCTTGCGTCGACGAACTTCGCGGACAGGAGGGTGCCGAAGTCGACAAAACGGAGCGCCTCAAGAAGCAGCTCGTTGGGAAGCAACATTTTGAGGCAATACCTAATTGTGCTTTTGGCGGCTACTGCCAACGCTAGCAAGACGAGCAGTTAATATGTCCGATTCGAGTTTCTCAGCGGTTACTAAAGTCGTCGTCCCCTACAAGCTTCTAATTTACGCTCAGTGACATTGAGGAACGGCCATGCACGATCCGGGACAGAGCAAAGACCGGAAAACTGGGAAATTCGGCAAACCGTCGAACGTACTCAAGCTAGGGCTACGGCCCGTCCCTGACCAGTTGCCGACCGTCCTGAGACAAATCCGGAATCTCATGGGATACTCACGTTGTAGGAAGGACCTTTGTTTAAACTACGATTATTGTACTGCTATTCGACGGCGAGAACACTAATTGTGACGGACGCGTACGCACAGTCTATCCATTGCCAAGCATTAACTGAGATAGCGATTCAAGGGGTTTGTTCAGTGGGCGACGGCATCCGACGATTTTTCCGACCTTTTGCTGACCATTAATGGAGCGCATTCAAAAACGTTCGCACAAGACGACCGTAAAACAACGGGTCTAACCGATTTTCTACACGTGTACGTAAAAAAATCCATCTTCTTATCATCGTTTCGATAGCTTAACCCGCTTCGTCGTATTCGCCGAATTCCCTCGCAATGTGCAGCAGGTCCGTGAAGCCCGTCATTAAGCGAGAACTTATCGAGGTCGACAATGACGTCGTGGAGATTCCGCCACGTCGAGCGGTGGCACCGAATGGCAACGGATTTGCGGTGAAGATCCGCGACACCAGTGAGCTTACAGAGGCGGACATCCGCTTCATCAAGCCGTTCTTAAAGGTCTGTTTTTTTTACAAATCTTTCTCTGATTAATTTACGGTAAATGGATGATGGTCCGGGATGTTTTGGGGCCTCCTTCAACCCGCGGCAGGCAATACCAAAAGATTTTTGACCATTTTTGCAGGTCTCCACTCAAAAATGTCCGCACCTGATTTGGTTCGCTGCTAGATCATCCAAGGTAACAAAAACCGGGGTCCTGCGAAAGTGGTCGGACACTGAAAGTGGTCAGTGTCCGACCACTCATCTAAGCAAACTTCACTTAGCTGCCCGCTATCATTCCGACGGCGCCCGCCAGGTTCACCATGAAGGAGCTTCCGACCACCGGCGGATGGGAGATCCTCATTGAAGACACTTCGACTCTGACTCTGCTGCACATGCAGAGCATCTTGGAGATTATCGGTGGGTCACTTTTAATGAACCTCGGTTTTTACTCTTTTGGCGCGAATGTTGACAGAAGGAGTAATTTTAATGAATTCAGACAATCGCGAGCGCGAGATTCGTAGCGCACGAGGACCCTCAGCTGTGTCATCTCAGCAGTATGCTCCGAAGGCCACTGCGCATGCACGTCCGGGCGTGGACCTGACCAGTCTCCTTAACGCTCAGCCGGCGTCCGCTGAGCCGTAGAAGGCGCAGAAACGCGGAAGGCCGCCGAAGGTATGTCACCGGTCTTGTTGCGATAATTAGGGCGGCATACGAGCGGCTAGGCAAAAATGTCCGCAATACCCGAAAAAAGGTAGATAAACTAAAATGGTCAATTTGGTTGATGGGAGAAACCTGCCGGCATCCCTTAACGTGCTATCGCAGTTATCCTGCCTCGGTCCTTCTTCTGTTGTTCTTGGCCCATTATTAGCAACCTTAGAGAATGCAAGCATTGAACCAAAAAAATCAGCTTTACGCCACGTGTTCCCTTCAAAGGTGCCGCTGGACTAACCCTGAGTAGCATACCGTATTTCCCGTATTAGAACGGCCCGCCATTCGGTACTATTATGGGATGCCGCCCTATTTTGGGGGATTTGTACCCAGACACATCGGCGGGCTAGAAAACAATACGTTAAGCATATCTATCATCGACAGATGTTCACGCACCTGCACAAAAGGCGGCATACGTCAGGCACAGCGGTCCTTCCCTAGCTGAGCTGCTTAAAGACCTGTTTGGTGGTAGCGCTGGTGTGTGCCCAGGCGCGTTGCTAGTGGTAAGTCATGACCGCCTCCGGCGGGCCCACCGAGGGCGGGTCCGATAGTGGAAAAGGGACTTGAAAGAGCCTATATTGACCCAATAAGCCCTGGTTGGGCCCCTGACAGCCCCCCCCCCCCGAAATTTTGGGTTGGCTACGCCCCTGTGTATGCCTTCGTGGAATCCCACTCGGGCAAACGCTTCTGTTGGCGGCGCTTGCGGCGGGCTACTTCATGTGCAATCCTGTAAAAGTGGTAAAATTCCTCTAAAAACGGATTTTGAACACCTATTAGGAGGGCCAAAAACCGACATTATCTGAAACTACCTAAGGGGAGACCAAGGCATTTTTTCGGAAAATAGGTAAGCGTCCCGCTTAGGTACCCCCCCCCCCAAAGTCTCGCCTGGCTATGCCGCTGATTGCTGGGTGGATGCTGTTTGGCGAATTCAGACAAAACTTAGTGCAAATATCAAATGTTTTTGAAGCCTTAATTCGTCTTTTTGCAGGTTTTGTATTTTTGCCAGGTAAACCTGCTACAATGCTAGGCAAAAGGGGAAACCTTCCCGTGACTCACAACGGCTGACAAGCGCTCCCTAACGAACACTCCAAATCTAGGACCCGAACGCTCCGAAGCGTCCGTCAGCCGCGTACGCTCTCTGGGCGAAAGAGAACCGCCCGCACATGAAGGCGCCGGGAATGAGCACTTCGGCAGTGAATAAGGCCCTCGGAGACGCTTGGAAGGCAATGCCGGACAAGGAGCGACTGCCATGGCAGCGTCGTGCGGACCAGGAGAAATGCTGCTACGTTCGCGAGCTCGCCGAATACAAGAAGGCACAGAACGCGCAGAATTAGTGCCACCATTTCGAGCACGATCGCTGTTCTTTTCACTTCATTTACTCACGTTTCCATGCTCATTTACTCCACCAATAAACCTTTCGCTTCGCAAATGTGACCGTAGAATTTCGTCGAGTTGCATGCTGTAAGGTAGTGTGCTTCCTGAAGCAGTCATATGTGCGATTTCATTTAATTAGAGTGCGACTTTTCGCTCGAGCTGAGCACGTACGCGATGTAGCAGTACCATGTGCCGTTGAATTTCATCTGAAATAATACACTGGTGTGTTTCCTTATTACTTGATAGCAGTTGGAAAAGTTTCCGGCATTCAAAGCAATTTGTCTTCAAACTATTTTTAAAAAAGTACAAAAAAGTTAGGCTAGACTTAGACGCGACACCCCCTCCCCTCCCCCCTCGTTCCGCAGTCCGTACCGTACTGACCACCCTGTACGTAGAATACGGCACGGAGTACAGTACGACCCCTCTTAAAGCCGTACTACGGCCCGAACTGGTGCATTTTTAGAAGATGATTATGCTGGCACGGAAACCGTACTGGCTCGGTGCCGTACCGCACTCCGTTCCGTAAATACGGTGCGGCCCGTACCGTAGTACGGTGGTCTAACTCTACCGTAGGCCTATAACCTAAGTCGAGAATGACGGCTTACCTTAGCGTCCTCTTCATGGTCGCACAAGTAGTCTACGGAATCCTCGGCTTGCGCTCGCGTTAAAAGGTACTGCGTCCCGTCTTGCAAGTTCCCGGCCGCGTAATCACCGTACTCGAAGTTATACTCAGTGGCGACGCACAAGTCTGCCGTATTGTTCATCAAGCCCTAAATGTGTTGGATATCTTAGAGCACCACGCACATACGTCTTTGATATGCCGAAAATATCGGCATATCGGAGTCCCCATTTCGGACATATACTCTTTGCACATGCCTTTATAGTGGTCTAGCGTAGCATGGTTAGTACTGTGATCTCACTGTTGTAGCCGCAAAGCTTATCACCACAACTGCGTAAGCACGTGCGTCAGTGCATTCCACTTTTGTGTACTTATACCCTGCTAACAGTGGAACCATCAGTCGGAAGTAAAGGCAAAGAGTCACTTCCACGATAGCCTTATTACGCCGCAATTTATGGCTTCAGATTAAAATTTTCACTATGTGGATGCTAAGTAAAGACTAAGAATCCTCTCCAGTCGTGGACGCGCGGCCGGACTCCAACTTCTTGAAAACCTGGAAATTTCCATTGAAAGAGTAAAGCAGGGTTCAGGCATTGGCTTGTTCCATAAATTTCTGTAATCGGACCACTGATTCACCAAAACCTGGTCGGAACCGACGCGTTGTCACGGCCAAATTTTATCCTGCATTTTACTTAAGCTCTAAACTATTTAGCGGCTGCTTTTTTTGGTCGTCGTTCGTCTGCCTACCGAGTGCCTTAGAAGGGGTGCAGCGCTCACAGAACTTACCTGCACGCAGGTCTGATTCCCGTAGGACAACTCCATGATGAGGTACTCCGCGTCCTGGTTGGTCAAGCACGTCGTGTCCGCCGTAGACTGCATGAAAGGGTCGATCCGAAGCCAGAAACTCGGCTGCTCTCCCGACACCCTCAGGTAGTACCCGTAGATCGCCGTTGAATACGTACAGGCACCCGTACTGTTGTCAAAGGAGAACTCGACGGCGGTGGAGTTCGCTTTGTAGGCGGCGTCAAGGCACGCTTGCGCATTCGTCGCAGTGCCGGCACTTTGTGCATAGATCATGGTAGAAGACAGGTCTAGATAGCCTAAACTGCGAAGTAGAAGGTCTAAGTCTATCAAGGCGCACGATTAAGCGTAAAGCTTAATCGAGCGGGTTCTGAACGGATCCGTATGCCGACGGAACAGCATGCTTTGGACAAGCCTAAGCAACATCCTAAGCCAAAGCGCGTACGGAAGGTGAGTACCAATGCTACGCACTTTCTACTCTAAGTACGCCTGTTCTATAAGTCCTACATTGTTAGGTATGTAAGTTACCTGTACACAACTTGGGGTACGTCATTTATAAGTACGCGTTTTTCGTGCAACACTTAGTGGCTGCCGTTTCCTGCAGCTAGCGAGCTTGCCGTCTATGTATATGAGTGCCGGCTGATGCTGTAGCAAAGTGAACGGATTTTCGCTGCTGTTGAGGAAGGCAACTTCACATGGCTTCGATACGTTCAGCATTACAGTCTGATTTCCAGACTAACCGGGCATCAGCGCGAATTGAATCCCGTCAGTCATGTTTGGCTTCATGAAGCATACGGCGAGTAGCGACAACAAAACAGCTTGACCGGACGCTGCCATTTCCGGTCACCATTTGCCGACCGGCTTTGCTAGGAATGATCGAAGTCCAGCGGATGTTGCAAACTTCCGAGAGCGACATAACATCGAGCAAACGTACTAAAGGTCAACACAAGACCGGGAAGCGCATAGCAATGAGTGCGTCCCACACGCTGGCAGCACTTGTGACCATAGAATTATGGAAATGCGCCCGTCTGCGGTGGCGGAGCAAGACGAAAGTATGCGCAAGGTTCGCACAGATGAGTATGCTTGTGATGAGCAGAGAATGCCTGTTGTGACGTCTGTTGCCAGCGACATCAAATGGTCGGAGGTGGAATCCTTCCAAAGGGCACGGATGGCAATAGCGGACGCAACGGAACGGTTGCTATTCCATACCCCAAAAAATGTCTGAATAGTCGTATGGACGGTGAAGGTTACACGCGCGTGATACGTGCATTTTTTGCTCGTCCTAGCTAGAGTTCGGCGCCCGTACCAAGGTACGGGCCAAACCCGTACCCGTACCCGTATAATACGGCACGTCAACACGGCACGGCCGCGAAAAAAGCCGTATTACACGGGCCAAGCCGTACTACGGGCCGTGTTTTGTGCCGTGTTAGTGTATACGGCTTGTCAAATTTCTACCCGCCACGGGTACGGGGTACGGCACGGGTGGGGTCACCACGGGTAGGGTTTGGCACGGGGTCCCAGCGCCGATATCTAGTCCTAGCGTGCCCGCCCGTAGCGTTGTCTTGCTCGGCCACCGCGGAAGAGCACATTTACATAAATTCTATGGTCACATTTGGTATTGTTCAACTTTCCGGAAAATGGCTCGTTTTGGCTTTGGCTTTGATTTTCACGAGGACGGTACGTGTACAAGGTGTGCTCCAGTTCATCAAATTTGACAGCAAAAGGGACTTCTAAGTGTTTGGTAGAACAGAGTAATAGCACGTAAAAGCATCGAGCAAAGTTCCGCAGAAAACTACGAATCCGACCACTCTTCCCAACCTGCTTTCGGCATGGTCCTTAACAATATCGACAGCCTTAGTCGGACCAGCTAGCTCGATGCGAAATGATCGGGAAAACCTGAGCTTAGCGGTTAGCGGCTGAGCGTTTGTGCAGTCTAAAAACGTAATATGTGGAGCAAACAAGAGGTTGGCCCTCGCTTTTCCGGTAAGTTTCCTGAAAAATTTCCGGACTCTAGGAAACAAGGTAAATTCAGTCAGAATGTGCTTCGATCGCTAGCCGGATCGTTGGCCGGTACGCAGTCCTTGACGCTGACAATGCCCTCTACACAGACGCTACGCAGTTCTGGCAAACAATGGCAGTGAGGAACCAGAACTCGCAACCGATCCGCTCGGGATGCGTGTCGAACGACGGCCGCTTGGAGCACATGTCAGTCTGGCCGAGCGGTCTAAGGCGCTGCGTTCAGGTCGCAGTCCTCTTCGGAGGGCGCAGGTTCGAATCCTGCGGCTGACAAAACCTTTTTGCACCGCTAAACCTGTCGAACTCTGCATGGAGAAGAGCCCTCGCTAATCCGCGTCTGTTATTCCGAGCCTTAAAGCGCTTTCTGATGGGCAAAAAGCAAAACTTAGTCGGTCGTCAACGAATAACGTCGCTATCTTAATTTTGGACAGCTTGAGGCGTACTAAAATATACGGCCAAACCCCACCGTTCCACACAGGATAACCGATACGTCTACATATAATGTTGCTTTTATTGGTGGTTAATTCATGCGTATATCCGCTCCACATCGCAAATACAACGCTTGGCTTGGCATAACGGACGCATAACGTGTTCGAAAGCCGCCAGCGAGTTAGTAAAGTGTGATCCGGGACCAAAAGGGAGGCACTGTTGGCACCTTTGTTCACCATCATCGGACGAGGGAAGTAAAGACACATTAGTATGCTGGACTGACAATAGAATATACCCTAGGATTATATGAAGAAATCGGCAAAGGAGAGTGGGTCGTCGGCTCGGGAATATGAAACGGTTTGGAGAACGCCCAAGGCAGGCTCTTAGGCCAGAATACATAAAAATTTGCGAAAAAGTCAGCACAAAAACTAAAACACTTCTAAAATGTTCATTTTAAAATGAATAAAGTATTTTATTTTAAAACAGTTTATTTTATTTAAATTATTATATTTCAAATGATCGCATTCTTTTCTACCAGCTCGGGTATAACCCTGACCTTGTCTATAACACAAAATTTCAGCTTCACCATGACTAAGATGCTCATCGGACCGACGACCCCAAAAAAAGTTAGCAACCGACGGATATCTCGGAGGTTATGGATGAGCGAGGAAAGCGCACGAGAAAGATGCGGC
>JNEY01001126.1:17435-45038 GCA_020875895.1 Aphelenchus avenae
CTCCCTTTTTAGGCCAAGGCCCATTTCATCAAACTACGGTCCGAAATTTCGTTTCGGAGTTCAACGCGGCTGTGATTTAAACGGCAGCGTTGCTGGATCTTTGCACGCAACGGAACGCGTGAGTTTATGCGTACGCTACCCGGTAGCGGGTAGCGTTCCGGCCACCACGCACTAGAAGGCAGGGAAACGCTGTGCGACCTCGCATTCTTTCCGGCCACCACGCACTTGCGTACGCTACCCGGTAGCGGGTAGCGTTCCGGCCACCACGCACTTGCATACGCTACCCGGTAGCGGGTAGCGTTCCGGCCACCACGCACTTGCAGGCTGGTTGACCTACCGGCGGGAGAAAGACCTACAGCTTGGCGCTCTGCCGCAGCTGGCGTCGCTTGTAATTAAGCGGCTCTACTTCTAGCTTTCATGCTTGTGCGAGGGCTGCGTGTGCTTAATTAAAGTGGGTACAGTGCGGGAGCGGTCCTTATGCTGAGGAACGGCGGGTGATGCGCTGGGTCTGAGCTGCCTGTCAGCCGTTTAGTGCGTCACCCCGTGCTGCCGCAGAACCCTGGGTCTGTGCAGCCTGTCTGCCGCTCGGGTACGCTGCTTTGGTGGCACAGTTCCCCGGTATTCCGGATTGCGAAGCGCAACAGTATGGATTCCCAACAACCCCACTTGGCTCTTCGGTGAGGCATTCGGCCTGCATGTCGCAGCTCAGCTCCACACGAACTTCCTCCAAAAAGGCGCAGCCTCCCTGCGAGCTTCTTTAGCATCGTCAAGTACGTTCGAAATGCCGTACGGCTCCGTCTGGGACCCCCACGATGTTCAGGCAGTGCACACGTAGCTAAAACAACAGATAGCCCAACGTGGCATGCTCTCTGGACAGAAACCACATTGAATCTAAATGCTTACGCGAGCAGATGACTCGTCGAGGAATGCCTGGACCACCGCGTGTTCCTCTTTCCCGAAGCGTTCATTGTTAAGATCCTCAAAGGCGTAGGACTTCTCGACGACGTAGCGACACACTGAATCCGGGTCGTCGAAGACTCCTTCGGATCCAGCTCATCGAAGGATTTCTTCGTCGATACCTTGATTTTGTCGCCTAAGAAGGAACCGAAGTCGTTAAAATGAGGAACGCGCATTACGCTCGGGAAACCAACCTTCGATGCATGCCCCCATAACCTCCATGAGCACCAGACGGGCATTATTCTCGATATCACGCGTCCAGCGGGGTTCGAAAGGACAGCTTTCCTTGATACCCTCGGGGCTGAAGAAGCGCACAGCTTTCGGACCTAAAACGAATTGTACTACCGAAATAAAAAATTCACCGAAGTACAAAGTCGCGTCGGAAAGTTCTGGTCCTTCATTCCATGGTCCGTAATATAATTGATGGACCCCATTCCTATGGCAATTTGGACAAAGTCAAGCAAATACAGGTATTAGCTGCTTCCTTTAGCGTCGTCATAGCCCATGCGCATTAGTCGGGCGCCCGGATGGCGACGATCCATTGGCATTCTCGAGCATGCTGAGTGAGCTGCTCAAGAAAGTTTTCCCATGCTTACCACCGGGAGACACTATTGGGATGTATTGCGTCTGCTGCCGGTACAAGCACAATCTTCCCCGTCGGCCCGTTCGTACGATCTCGGTCCAGCACGGCCAGTGGTGCGATGTCCTGTAGGGACCGTACGGACATGTGTCGACCAACAAATAGCCCCGCCAATTACCCTGTTTTAAAAAAGGTGCCCCATTCAGTACGTCCTCTCGGAGCCGATGAGCAGAAGGAAGCGTTCGTCGGTCAAATTGTTTCGCACGAGAAGAAGGAGTTCCTTCAGGATGTGCTCGAGAACGGCCAGTTCGAGGTAAGTACAGACCATCATGTTGAGAAAACCTTGTACCCCAGTGCGAAGATAAGTGCGCGGGGTGCTAATCAGTGGCGTATTTTCGATCCAGTCAGTGGGGGGGTCGCACGTGGACTGGAGCATTGGCATAAATCTTCAAAAATTTTGTGCTCGCGGCGTGCCGCTGGCACGGCGCGAGGGGGTCGCCGTCCCGCTCACCACTCTCAAAATACTCCACTGGTGCTAATCGTAGTCCCTGTGTGTTTCGAAAATTGTGGGCTTAATGCATATTTTATTTTGAAATTGGAAGGCTTGACAGGTCGTGAAATTTCAAAAAAAATTGCTAGCATAAGCTGAGGTTGCTAGCATAAGCAGAGGCTGACGTTTGGTCGGCCCACCTCGGCGTATCATTTCCACTTCGTATTGACTTCCTCTCAGGTACCGCGGCTTGAATGACTATGGCCATGTCCACCGTTCGAAACCCAGTCCCGGAGAAAGGAAATGATGTGCAAGCATGTATTCCAGAAATTGGGGAGAAAATTGGACGGATTCTTACCCCCCCCCCCTCCTCCAACCCTGTGCGGGGGCCTTGATTTACGGCCCCGGCCCGGCCTCCAGCCTACGGCCCCGGCCCCCAGGCACCCTTTGTGTAAAAGACTCCCGGTTTTCCCACAAAAGATCGCAAGTATGGCAAAACCAACGGTTTTACAATGGTGTATTGTCACTGTTTGCACATTACCTATTTACATGTTCTGGCACTGTGTACGCAACTAAAAGAAAAATAACTACTGAAATTGACTCATACGCCTAAAAAAATACAAAAACCCGAGCAAATGGGCAACTACGAGGGCCTGCCCCCCCCCCCCCCCACCGGCCTCCGCAACACGGCCCCGACCCCGGCCCCTTGCACAGGGTGCCCCCCCCCCGCGAGAAGCGTAAGGACCGCGCATGGCATTATAGAGACTTAGGTTTAGAAATGCCATTACAAGAAAACTTTTTGAAGTTTGTGGCTCCTGCCTTAAGTTCAAAATTGTGTTTTGGGTTCAAGACGAAACTTCAAAAATGGAAAACTACGCTATATGCTTCTGCTTTTAGACAATGATTCTCAGCATTCAGCTCACGCACGGAGATCTCTCGGTGGCCGGTCCGTTCGCCTGTGTCCGCGTCAAACACATGATCCTTAACCTGGGGCATCACCGATGCTACGTCGTCGCATTCTCCGCTACCTTCCGCGCATTTGCGATGATCTCTGCGCGAACGCAGCCGTTGTAAGGGTGGACTTTGTCTTCCCCGCGTTCGACTAGAGCCTTAAGGACTGCGTGAAGAGCAGCAGTCTAAGCTCACAGAAGAAGATCTC
Organism: Aphelenchus avenae; assembly: GCA_020875895.1. Taxonomy (NCBI): domain Eukaryota; kingdom Metazoa; phylum Nematoda; class Chromadorea; order Rhabditida; family Aphelenchidae; genus Aphelenchus; species Aphelenchus avenae. Next base: position 20,622 of record JNEY01001126.1, read on the forward strand.
AGTCGTGTTTGTCATTGCATAGTGTCGTAATGTTTCACGAAAAGATGACTTGGCCTAGCTTAGTGACTTGATGCAGTTAGGTTACAGTGCGTGGGACAACCTGCGACTCACGCGTGAAAACTTACCGCAACAAAGATCACAGTCTTTAGGGGACTCTAGAATGTGTCCGGATGACGTCGCCACCGCCATTGACCATGCGCGAGTTGCGGTAGACCTTACACGTCCATAGTACTCATTGCACCTTATCCCGGGGCAGGTATTCTAAGGACCTTTTTGTCCCAAATCCACGTTCTTGAACACAGTCATTAGTTACGCCCGTGCACACTGGTACTGCGGCCCTGGCTCCGACCAGTCGCGTCGCCCGCGGGCTCCGACAGCAGCAACGTGGGAAGTCCCCATCTCGCTGTCGTCCCCCGGAGTGTCATGAACCGTAAACGGTTCATGAGCGGTTTAAGGGGCCAATGTGGCCATGCAGGTTGCTGCTGGACTTTGGTCCCTTATTCATTTTCTTCTCGTTCGGTTTGGCCGTTCACGGCCTTTCGCTCGCGATTAAAATCGCGGTTAGCGACCTTTCCCAGACTCACACCCGCCGCCGGTCGATCCTTTCCCAAGGTCGTCTGGTGGCTCACGGCCGTTTTAGCGGCCCCGTCGCTCCACTCTTGCTTCATTTCCCCACACGGCTTCTAGCGGATTTCATTCCGCAACCCCTCGCCGGTCCCGGTCGGGCCCAACGGCGGTTTCTCTTGCCTGTCCGGCCTTTGCTCCGCCCAGCGGTCCGTTGACGGACCGCGGCGGTCGACGTTTCATTCATTCTTCGTTCCGCCGTAGGAAGCACCGGCTCTAAAGAGCCGCTCCCGTCTTCTTTTACAAGTGCGTTAACGCACACCGTTCAAGGGACTTTAGTCCCGTCTCTGCCCGTTGGCCTTGCGCCCTTGAGGGCTTGTGATTTCGTGTTCGTTGACATGATCACATGTCTTTTTATCGGTTTAAATACCCGAATTTGAGGTTCCCCAATAAAGGGCTCTTCACTTCGAAATCGCCATTCGGTAGGCGTCGGCGCCTGTACAAACTTCAAGGACAGTAGCCGTGGAGGACTGCATCAAGCGTCTTCCCAAAAGAGCTGGAAAGAGCACCAGCTCTCTGTACGTCGGCACAGGAGAGAACAAGAGCACTGACCTTACTGTCGTCGGTTACGGACCTCTCTTGAGGAGCAATCTTCAGGGACACTATAGTGTTCACCTACGGACTTGGGCTGATCACCCGGGTTCGTTTGTGACAGAAAGGACCGGCAAAGGGTCGTTCAAGTAGTCGAGCAATTCGATAGAGAGCGATCGATTCCAGGCTGTATAGAAGATTTCGACGAACCGAATAAACGACTCCGTATCGTCGTAGACGTAGGCGTAGATGGAGAGCTTCTGCACGCAGGAGGGGAACGCGAGAAGATCTGAATTATCCTTGGTTATGGGCCATACTGTTGACATTACCTGGCTCTTCGGCAAAGCATTCAACCTCCATGATGTTCGTGTTCCGAACTTTGGCTGGGCCTAAATCCAGGTGAACTAGCTCCAACAGGTTCAGCCTCTCAGTGAGCTTCTGCAGCGTCCTCATGCACGTTTGAAACTTCCTTCCGGGGAAGTAGAGGACGCACAAGCACTTCACGCGTAACTAAGCACGAACAACTTTACATAATCTTATGTCATCAACTGCATTAGGTACTGCTAAAGGCTTACGTGAGCAGATGACTCGCTAAGGAAGGCTCGAATCGTGGCAAGTACTTCCTCCCCGAAGTGGTCAATGTTGAGCTTCTCGACGGCGTAGCGATTTAGGGATTTCAGGTCATCGAAGCTCTGGATGACTCTTCCATTCTCGGGCAACGAAACCTCGATCCAGTCGCCTAAAAGGAGCGTGAGCCATGGAACGACGAAAGTATGGATGATGCGGACCACCACCGTGCCTTTGGCCATGTGGTGGTGACCCTCTCCGTGCCGTCGTGCCGCGCCGTGGCGACGACACGGAAAACGGCATGGCTGAATAAAACGGCCTTTTTTCGTGCCGTACCCACGATCACGACACGGAGCCATTTTTCGAGCCGTGGCCGGGCCGTGACGACCCCTCAGTGCCGTGATCACGGCAAAACGATACGGCATGGCACATCATTTCTAGACGAAAGCACGTTGAGTTTAACTCTAGGCGTACCTATGATATCTGCCCTGACGACGTTTAGAGGAAGCGCACGGACGTTCTTCTCGATGAGGCTCTTCCAGCGGGGCTCCAGAGGGCCCGGTTCATTGATCTCCTCGTGTCTGAAGAAGCGCAAGACGTCACAGAGAACGTCATCGGAAACGCTTTTCGGAACCTAAATCAGCACCGTAATGACCGCTAATATCGTGCCGTTACACCTAAAAAGGGCGTGGACGGTTAGGCATGTTCCAGCCCGTCCGTACGGGAGAATACGATGCCCGGAAGACGGTACAAAATACAGTACGGCTCGTACTAGCACATTTTTAGCCAGGGAACGGTGCCGTGCCGTACTCCGCACTGCCCCAGGGCCGTACCATACGGAAACCCGTACTAGACCAGAGACGTACCGTAAAGTACGGCACGTAGAACGGTACGGATTACATTACAGGCGTCTAAGTACGTGGAACGGCAATGACGAAAATACGGCATTTCATAGCGCTGTGTCGTAATGCGTGTCGTGATCACGAAAAAAACGGACGGCCTACGACGCGGCCTCACAATCCACTTGCCTCTTCCCGCCAATGACGCTCTCGCAGCGACTTCGATATGACGAGGCATGTGGCGTAGTAGAGGTACGTTACGTCGAGTTAGCTCGCTGCGACGGCCAGCTCCCACTTGTGCGCATCGTAGCGGTCGAAGAAGTCCGCCTGCCACGGCGTCAGCTCACGTCGGGCGTACTCGTTGGCGAAATTGACTTGCATCGAGAAGTCCTCATGGGGCGCGTCAGCTACTGGAATTTGAAATTCTTAGCTTTTTAATGGGCCTCGTATGTTAGAGCCTCGTAGTGTCTATTCAAAAAATCCGTTATTTACCGGCTAGGCTACACATGCATGCCAGAAACTTACCGCCGTGTTCTTCGCACCATTCAAAGACTTTCTCGAGCGCCGACGCGTCGAACTGCGGCAGACTGATCGATTCCTTCTGACGCGTTTCATCCGTTGAGGCGAGAAGGTCCGCCAGTGTTTTCGACTGCTTAGCGACGTCCCGTGTAATTTCCAGCGTGACGCCGTCCTTTGCAGTTATCGAAATCGAGTCGTTCTCCGCGGCCATTGACATGCTGAAAACAAACTTGAAAGGAGTTGCAAAACGGAGAAAAAAGAACAGACGAGAGGAGCAGAACAAAAGGCTGGAGATGATAACATGACTGAACAACGCCAAATGCTGTCACGTTAAAACGAACACAAATGTGCAGCGAGCCAGCGCGAAACAGCAGCTTACGTCGCTCCATACGTCGTGCGGCGCGACCGCTCTCAGCGGCCGACAGCTCGTCGGCGTCACCGGCGGCATGCGGCCGGGGAGAGCCCGGGGGAAAGCCTCCGACTATCTCTTGTTACCCGTGTTTTCGGCCGCGGTACGTTATTGTGGGTCCCGGCAAAAAAACCAAAAGTTTAAGAGTACCTAAACTTGAAAAGTGCTGTTCCGCCTGCTTTAGTGAAATGTTCAGGCCGTTCTAAGTGATTAAGATTCGGCTTGGCAACGCTAAGGCATGTGAAATCTTCGTGGATACCAAATGAAGAGTAAGAATAAAATGTAAGCGAATATCTGAGCATTTGAGTCGAAGATCACTTAATCAAGCTCGATCTGTCTGCCCGAACTGTTTCACGAGACTGGCAATGATCATGTCCGTGATGCTGTCCGCGAGGAACTTCATCTGGTCGGTATCTAAAGCACACAACTGAGCGTTAAGAGGCGGGGCGCTACGTACCTTTGGCACAAGTGAGATGCGTGTAGATGTTCCTGTCCGGATTCTTCATCTGTTTCTCGAACTTTCGGACCATGTACTGCGAAGCGTTCTTGTAGTCCTGCTTGTCTAAATCGTCGGCCAAACTAGGGTTGGGGTTTATCACTAAAATATGCGCCATAGATCTTCGTAAAAACGAAGTGCAAAAATGTGCTTCATCGTAAAGCCCTAAGAGCTTAAAATGAATGGTCATTCTCTGATTTTTTTAACGACTGAGGCTTGCGAAGGCCTAGTTAATGGGATATGAGAAAAGAATGCATGTTTATGTCTTCAGAAAAAATTTATGTTTGATCGGGTTGTGCGGCGCTGATTTTTTCCGGGAAAATAGCGACAAAAATGACTATTGCATCTGCGCGTTACGAGTTGTGACCTACATTTGAAGCTGGGGAAGTACGTCTTTAGGGCGACCCTCTTGATCTTTTCTGCGAAGAGGTCCTTTTTATTGAGGAAGAGAATCAGGTTTGCTTTGAGGAACAGTGGATTGTTGCCGACCTCGTTGAACAACTTTATCGCATCGACTAGTCGGTTCTGAAAGGCGTTAAAGGCAAATGTTTGACTGCAATCGGGTCTTACCGTCTCTCCGTCCTCCGCCATGTACTGGTCAAACTCGGATATGGCAGCGAAGAAAATGATTGCGTTCACGCCTGCGAAGACGTTCACCCATTTCCGACGCTCACTTTTCTGTCCGCCGACGTCAATAAACCTAAGCGACCTGTGTGCACCAGGACAGTGCGGAGGTGACATACATCAGTATCGACTACCGGTGTCCTTTTGGGACGGAATCTGTCACAAATACCGATTTCACGACTCCTTTCACCGTATATGTTTTAGTTCACCTTCAAATGCTTGTAGGCTTTAACCGGAATCGAATATGGGCCATCTTGGCAGAGTTAGCGGGCCGTAAAATGGGGCGTACCATTCCGCGTACGTGCCGTCAAGAGTACGACACGGCACGTCACGGCCACTACATATGAACGGCCGTTTTCCGCTCAGTCCTAGCACGGTTTAGGACTGAACGGAGAACGGCACGCGGGTCCAGCACAGCACAGATCCTTACACGAGGGAGTATCAGCTAATTCTAAGGTTTCGAATAGGACACAGGCAACCACATTTGTTAGTAAATTCTGGAATCGGCTTCTGTGCTGATGATGGATAGCTTTTGTTGGCAGTTCTTGATCTCCCTGCCTCTATCCTACCTGAGCTCCCGATTGTTATACGTGTAGCAGAGTTCGTGCACTCCATATGTGACCACACGGCTGCTAAGAACGTCCTCCTCCGATGGACAATATTCGTCATCGTACAGTCGGTCGAGGTCGTCAAGGAACCTGAAATGCGACGACTGCGCTTAGATCAGGAATATCAGTATGCGGATGGCATAAATCCGCTTAAAATGCTTACTCCTTTGTGCAATCCAATAGCTGAAAGCCACTGCGCTGCTGGTAGGCTTGTTGTATTAGCGGTAGTGTCCAAAGGCGCTTCAGATTCTCGTAGAGCTCGGCAGATAGCTCATTTCTCGGAGAGATAGCAGATAGAGCCGCGAAGCTCTGTGAAAGTTCCTAAAGCACGAACCGGCTATCCCAAGTTATCTTCGGGATCCTACCAATAATTCTTCGTTTTGCTCCAGTCGCAAAATTTGAACGCCCGTTATTAACTGCGTCATCGCTTGGATTAGATTCCGATATATGATCGGCCGTTGCGCCATTAGCTCGTCATCGTTGTAGCCGTTGAGGTGAATGATCCTAATGTACCGTCTTACACGATGGACGGATGCATTGTTGACTTACTTCATCTGCTTCAAGAAGGTGCTCTTCCCGGATTCACCAGGACCTAAAGCAGGGAACTTTTAGCAGATAAGTGATGGACATACCGACAGGTGCCCAAATGCTTCCCCCCCCCCTTCCCGCTAGATTAGCTTTGCTCATACTCTTCATTGCCGTCACACTTAGCTTTCCCAGAAAAAAAGCTCGAATGAAGCTAATTTAGTCCATTTCTATTCTGTTTGGGTCAAAGAAAACAATTTACTTCACAAAAAGTAAAATGTAATGTAAAGTGCAATGCAAATAAAAAGTACAGCGCACATAAGATTTCGATTTCTCCGCCTTTACGCTGAAAGTCTGTTCGTGACGAAAGCTTAGCCTCCGTCCTCACTCTCGCCTGAGCGGGACTGGTCAAGGGCAAGGGCGAGCTTCGGGGGGGACGGCGATAACGAGCTTGAAACCGAGCATACCGAGGAGAAGCATTTTCACAGAATTATCGATGATGTGCTTCTCGCGCGTCAGCATGGAGTCGATCTTTTTGCTTATTCTCGACTGCACTCGCGGCGAATCCTCGTCGATGAGGTCGCTGATGGAGAACTCCGCGAAGCTCTTGACGCCCCAGCTTGGCGGTGCCGAAGGGCCAGCTCTTGCGGACTGACAGAGGCCCATCTCGAGGAAGTTAAGCAACTACCTGTGTACTTTTCGGTGTAACAAAGCAACTTGTCTGGAGCTCAAAATATCAAAGCGAGCCACGAGAACGCGAATCGGGCGACAGGAGACGAATATTCCCAAAAGGTTAGCGGTACAGCCAAACAAACTCACGCGGAGCTACTCATAAAATTTCCGGGCGTCGGGCGTTTTCTGCATGGCAAGTACATCAGAGAAGGTGGCGATACAACTGCATAACAATGCCATAACAGGAACTCGAGCAATTATGTCCGGAAGCCAGTAATTTTTTCTAGATTGATGCGCCACTGAGCACGCTGTGGGAGGCTTAGGAATAACAAAGACAGGCAATGTAGTCTAGACGTCGAGCGACCGGTGATTGCTCGGAACAATCCCCCTGGCAATTAAGAATCGAGTTAATTGAATGTATGGGGAAAATTCTGGCGGCGGATGAGTGTTGTTGCACTTCTTTTGAAAAAGCCATCTAAATACCAAGAAAATCAGAACTGTTTCCTTACAATGCGTCATCAATGAAGAGTTGATTACTAGAACATACCTAACGCTTCCACCTATCCTTAGAACAAGGCCGACCCAGCAGCTCAACTCTTTTGGAATCGAAGTGGTCCGATTCTGTAAAAAGCTGGTCAGACTGCACCTGTTCTGCTCCGGTTCGATCCGCTCCCTTTGCGGAAACTTTGCTTTTTGAATATTTCCGTCATTTGAAAACTTCAGTCTCTAGACAATTGTCTTGATAATTTTTTGGCCATTTGTTCGAAGTTTGGCTTGTTTTCACAAAAATCGCTAATTTATCGGCGATTGTGGGGCGCTTAATACTATGATCTGTTCCACCGGAACCGGCTACACAGGTTACGGTTCGAACTGTTAATGTCCTGACGGAGAACCGTCGAATGACGCGAGACACGAAAAAGCGTTGGCACGAACTTGGCCCTACCCGGGGAACAGTCCTACACTCATGTACTGATATCGTACACGCAGCTCGAGGCGGAAATATTCGCTAAACCCACCCAAACGACTCGTCGTCGCGTTATTCGGAATGCACCTTGCACAGACCTTCCTAGCGGGAAACGAGTTAGTACTCTTTTCATCATACCAATCCTGAAGGCTCATCAATCCAGAAGCATCGAAAACGCTCCGCGCCGGCTATCGCTCGGACGGATGCGCATCCACGGAGGCGTGTGTGGCGCCAGAGTGAGCATGGAATACATAAGCGGAACGCACTTTCTAGCAGAAGACACGTGCGGCGTTTGTACTTTATTGTTTCGTTCAAACTAATTTTCGGCTTACTTCCCTTTTGGCGCATGCTTCCAGCGATAAACTGCTCCGTTGGTTCGATGGTCCGCATCGCAGTGCGACAACTACGATTCCGAAGCGGTTAGATTCTGCAAAGGGATTCATTCGACGGATCATTGCCGGGAATCATTTGCGTGTTCACTGGTCACGCTGTTTTTTTAAAGGCACGGATGTTGAGTACGGAAACGCTGCTCTCTATTAAGCAGGACAAAGAACTCGCCGATACTGTACCCAGTTGAAGGTAGAGTCAATGCCTAAACAACGTCACTAGACGGATATGCTCGGCTCTTCCGGGAATGGACATTAACCTAAACACGTGGATGTAGTCCGTATGAGTAATAGCCCCTAATCTGATCCTTTAGCGATGTGTGGACGCAAAAAGAGACTGTAATTGGCAGATCTCTGGCCATTGGACCTGTCCCCGTCATATACAGACCCTAGCTGTGTGGGCTACAGCTCATACCTATCATCCCTCCTAAGCGTAGGTATCATTGACGCGTACTCGAGTGAGAAGCAGGCGCGTATCTAGGGGGGGCGTCATTCGGCCTTCGGCTGGATGACGGGTAAGGGAGGACCAAGGAACAAAGTTCTCGCCACTCATCATGTTTGGTACCGATCGATAGGGCTTCTAACGTTATGAGAAAGTGGAAATTTTCAGTCGAATCGGTTGTCTAGAAAAAATTTTGACCGGTCAAAATTTCGACACCTGACTCCTGTCAACGTGCGATAGCGAGCGCTATGGAAGCATGCGCATAGCGGGTAAGAAGGAAATATTGTCCCAAATCGGTCCATTGAGGGGGTTTCAAGCATGGTGATTCCGAAAATAACATTCATTTTTCGAATCGGGGCCTCTGGGGGTGGTGGAATTGGTAGGGATCCTCCTTATATGCTATAGCAAGCCCGTAATGGCAAGAGTAGCGCGGCCCAGCCGCTAGTAGCATGCAAGCAGCGGCGCATGCTAGCCTAACCCCTTAATGACCCTGTGCAAAAATGAAGTTTTTCGGATTCCCCATGCAGGAAACCCCCATGCGGACCAATTTGATGCAATTCCACTTCTTGTCGAATGTAAGAAGAATGCCATAACGGGCTCGCTATAATAGGGGCCATCCAGAAAATATGTAATCATTACATCGCCCTTTTTGGGGTCTTGCCGTACCGTACCAGTACGGTACGGTACGGAAAGCCGTACTGACCTATAGCCGTACCGTACTCCGTACTGTAGAATACGGTACGCAGTACGATACGGTACGGAATACGGTACGGCCGTCTAACTCTACGCAATAGCATGTAAGCATATACTTTGACAGGCCAGAGCATTTTGGACATGTCCGACCACGCTGAAAGTTTATTGTTTTACTTGGCTTTTCGCCTGCTATCGGGCGGTATCTAATATGTTCGTCTAGCAAAAACTTGTGTGTGTACCACATACACCAACTCCTTTAGTGGTATAAGGATTCGGGCTTTGCTTATCATTTTTTCATTTTGCAAAACGTTCGTATGACCGTACCAGGCGATTTTGCTTGCGTGATATCACGCAGACGGGAGAGTAAAAAAGCTGCCTCGTGATGATCACACAATTTCTGTTTCTGCCCGGGAATGTTTGTCTCGTCCTCGACGGGATTGCCGGTTGTTTGTGAGGACCAAATGTCGCCCAAGAATCAGTGAAGTAGCGTTTGTTTTTCTCAAGCGAATCACCCACACGCATTTGCACTAGCGAGCAACGCCAATGTCCTGGAGACACGTGCAAGGAAGGAAATCATTAGCTTGTTCCGGGAATTCTGTGAAATCCGACAGCATAGCAGCGGTGTTCCGCGCATTTAGCGCCTAACAAACAAGGCGATGCACAAAATGGACGCATTGCCTCAAAAGAACAGACGGGGCTTTTGCCAGAAAAACCCGATGTTGTCGAATTGTTCTACACCGGCCCAGCTCAAGACTTCGACGCTGGTACAAGAACGCGGTATGCATCAAAAAGTCGTCGTCATCGGCCAAAAGTTTCGAATGTGTGCGGTTCGTCTCAGGGAGTGAAGGCTTCTTTGGCACGATAGAAGTTCCTGAAACTCTTCGAAAGACAGCCAGAATGGAAGAAGCCTCGCAGGAAAGTGCATGATCATGGCGTGCTGTGAGATTTACGAGTGCGGGCACGCCTAGCAAGCGGTACCGCAACGTGCGCACTGAGCGGATGAACGGCATGCGGAATTACGCAGTCGGGAGATCCGGATCCAGTGAAAGCAGAACTGATGATAACGGGACTTACTTGCGTGTTGAGATCGGCGTAGGATTCCATGTCCGAAGACTGCATAATCGTGGGCAGCAGGATCGAATGGCAAAAACGCTTTCGCCAACCTCTTGAAAGGTTTAAGGACGGTGTCCCATATTTCTTTCATGTTTCGTGCTTTTCAGCGTAACAGCAAGTGCATGCAAGTTGCCGCTGCACAACGTCTGCATTGGACGTGTTAATGATTATTCGACGGTCCGCCGTCTGTCCCTTTGTTAACTTTTCGGTGCGATCCGAGCCGCTTGCTCATGAATCATGGTAGAGTTTCCAATAAATAAGCGGTACCACATGTATAAAACTTATCGTACCGTGGCACACCACATGCCAGGCAGAATGGAAGAAATGCCTTTGCGTGCGTGGTATACTGGGATATTCGGATACGCTCTCCTCCCTCATAGAGCTACACATAAAAAGCGGCAGAAAGCATGCGAATAGTGCGAACGGAGGACGCTGTCTGTCTACGTTGAACGCGTTTCGACACGTCAAACGATGCCTAGACCAGCTAGTGCAACTGAAGCGGGATCGTCAATGATCCAAACGCTTGGGCAAGCTCGTTGCGACGTAAACCATCAAGAACTCCATGTGCAACGAACTCGACGCTTGGTGTTCTTTCTGCCTTTCCCGTGCCTGGCTCCAAGACCCCGGGGATGCGGACCGGAGCCTCGCTCCCCTGCAAACCCTGCTATCCTGAACTGCGTGAGTGGTTAGCCTACTCGAGGCTGGTACTTAGACCTTCACGGCTCTCTGAAAACGACTGGCTGTAACAAGTGCAAATCCGTAATTTATTGACTCGTAACGTCAAATACCATCATGAAGTAGCCCAAATATGGCTTACTGCAAAACAGCGAAAGGCACTTAGGACGAATACTTTGCCAAAAGTCCGAGGTCAGTCTTTGTCGACCTGACCGAAACCCTTGACTAGGTTAGCGATGATCATGTCGGAGATGCTGCCGGTGAGGAACTTCATCTGGTCTCGATCTAAAATGCGAATGGACCTCGCAAAAAAGCATCGGAAATCCCAAATTTGTAGAAGATCCTAAAGTAAAAATACCTTTCGCACAAGTAAGATGCGTGTAGATGTTCCGATCCGGGTTGACCATCTGCTTCTGGAACTTGCGACAGATGTATTCTGAGGCGTTCTTGTAGTTCTGCTTGTCTAAATCGGTAGCTGCGACTTTCGGACTGATTCCTCCCAGACTAACACTTGTAATCCGGGAAGCAGACTTTCAGCGGCACCTTCTTGACCTTCACTTGAAAAAGGTCCTTCTTGTTCAGGAAGAGGATCAGGCTCGCTTTGAGGAAGAGCGGGTTGTTGCCGACGTCGTTGAATAACCTTATCGCGTCGATCAGGCGATTCTAAAAGCAAAGCATAGAAGAAGCTCTGAACTACAGTCTAGCACTAAGTGGTCGAAAGTTCCCTCCGTTCTCAAATGACCCTAGACTTGACGGTGTATACCCCTGTACCGAACTCCGTTCCGTACTGATCCACCTGTACGCAACCCCTTTCCGTAGATAACGGAAAGGCGAAAAACGGCCATGTTCCGTGCCGTTATCACTAAAACGGCACGAAATGGCGTTGATTTTCGAGCCGTGCTCTACTCCGTTCTGGACTAGTATGTTTGCGTAGCATAAAGAGAGAAAAAAACGGAAAACGGCACGGTACGATTCGGTATGGTCCGCCAAGTGTAAATGAGCCGTTCTACACTAGCCATTTTCCTTTCGAGGCAACTCTTTCGAAGCGGGCAAGCACGTTTTGTGATGCGACATTCTTTTGCCGTACAGTCAAAACCAAATTTAAAATTGTGGAAATGATGCAAGTGGAAAAAGTCGTGCAGATACTGACTCTTTTCTGGATGCTTTTAACTAGCGACGTAGATCTATTTGGCAAGAGACGTTGCTCAAAACGGGTAAAAAGGGTTCTAAAAAGCGGTTAAACGTCAGGCTTGTACCTACCGTGTTCGTATCCTCCGACATGAATTGATCGTATTCGGAGATGGCCGCGAAGAAGATAATCGCATTGACGCTGTCGAATACCGACACCCACTTTCTGCGCTCACTCTTCTGCCCGCCGACATCGATGAACCTGAAGAGACGTTACCGTCGCCAGACCGCATCTTTTGCCGGGGAACAGACCTCAGTTCCCTGCCGCTGTACGTGTAGCGAAGCTCATTCACTCCATAGGTGACCGTCCGGCTGGTTAGAATGTCCTCTTCCGTGGGTACGTAGTCCTCGGCGTACAACCGGTCCAAGTCGTCGAGAAAACTAAAATGCCGAACTCGCCTCAGCGCAACGTTGCTCAGGCTGCTTAGCGCTAAGGGAACTTCGGAATGGCCTTGTTTAATCGAAATTTGGACGGCACCTTTTTAATTTCGGAATAAGGAACGGGAAATATGGGAATCCGAAATCGTAACAAATATCGAAATAGTCGAATACATTTTAATATCGGCCCTAGAGAGTGGCGCCTAACAATATAAAGCGTGTCTCTAGACGCGCCTTGAGAACAGACGGACGGAATCGCACCTTGGAAGGCAGAAACTCGAATATTTTCTCAGAATTTGCGACGGTAGAACAATGCAAATCCGGAATATGAATTCCGAAACACCACTTGTGACACTTACTGTTCAGCACAATCCAACAAGTGGAAATTACAGCGCCCTTCGATGGCTTTCTTAACGACTGGCAGTGACCAGAGTGCTTTCGTTGTCGCGTAGAGCTCTTCCGTCAGCGTTCCCGCCTGTACATGCGCCTTGCAGCTGAGAAAGCGCTGCACTAGTGCCTGAAACCGTCATTTAAACTTTAAATGACGGTTTCTCTCTCTGACTCTCTTTAAATTTTAAAGAGAGTCCAAATTAATGCAAGTGCGTTTGCACTGCAAACAGCTTAGACATTCCTCAGTCTAAGATTGAGCCCAAACGGAAAACTGAAGCCTTTAGGTTAATCCTAAAAGTCTACGAAGGCTGAGCAACGTTACTGAGCCGGAGAACATATGTAGTCATTGTTGGAGTTGGGCCATTGAATGAAACTGTTTCTGAAGTAGCCACTTCCCACCCCAGTTTTGGAGACCCCTCTCTGTCGTTGCCGAAGCGTGCCTACCAGGTAGTCGTCGCAAGGCTCAAGTCGAAGGATGGCGATGCCGTCAATCAGCTGCGAGACGGCCGTCACGACGTTGCGGTAGATCGTGACTTTGTACGCGTAGAGCTCGTCCTCGGTGTGCTCGTCTAGATTTATCATCCTGAACGAATTACGTGTCTCGAATGTTCCATGGAGTCCGCAATAGGCAGGATAATGCGTGCTCACCTGAGTTGCTTCAGGAGTGTGCTCTTCCCGGATTCGGCGGGTCCTGCAATGCGCGTGTATCATGCTGTCTATAACGTCTTTGTTGCGCCGCAGTTCAGAATTGCAGGCGCGTTTCTGCTTCAGAATTCATAAACGGCAAAAGACCAGAACTTAATGGCCTGCCAGCGTGCCGGATGTTTGGCCTGCTTCGTGCCGGTTATTGAATTTTTCAGTGCATTCCGGGCGACTAAGCTATTGCCTTTTAGCAATGGTCAGACTTTGATGAATTTTGTCCGATTCTCTGCCATGTTGCAGTGAAAAATGGCATTTCAACGTCGTTCTTGCGCCGCAATCAAAATTGCACGCAGGTTTTTACTTCATAGACGACCGCGCCGTTCTAAAGGCAACGCTATGTCGTGTGCTGTGCCGTGATCACGGCAAAACGGTACAGAACGGTTTAACGGAGCATCACGCGGTACCATCTCCACTTTAGCCGCAACTGTGTCTCACTTACCTAGCAGTAGCAACTTGACCACGTTGTCCACGACCCGACGCTCCTTCTCGATAAACGAGTCGATCAGCTTGCTGATCCTCCGCGCGGTCCTCGGCGAGTCCGTGAAGTCGGTAATGGACAGTTCCGCAAGACTCTTGGTCCTGCTCAGCGGAGCGACTTGCGACACGTGTTGTCCGCACACGGCGACGTTGCCCATCGTCCGGCTTTGGCGCTGCAAAAAAAACAAATGTAGCAATTTAGAAAGATAAACAGCTATAAGAATTCGAAGTTTCGTGCGAATGCAGATTAGAAATTTTAGGACCTAGACGTTTCTGCATTCAGGCTAAACGCGATCGATGTAGGTCCAAAGTACGACAATACATCGGAGCTTATTAATCGTCGCAGAAACCCGAGCAATTAGCGTTTGCAAAGCAATTTCCCGTCCTGTCATCCGAACATTAGGACACAATTATCTGGATGCGCAGGATGTCGGCCGGACTCATGTACACGTGCGTTGGACTTGCTAATGTAAACGGGGCGGAAACATCGCCCTTTTTGGAGCAAATGATTTGGGTTCAACCTTTAAACCCCCACCTCAGTGTCTCCTTTGTTCAGCGGTGACAAAACGTTCAAGATCTTGCGACGTAAAAATCTATGGTGGGAGATAAATTGCGGTTTCACTTGGCGACCGAGCTCGCAGGGAGTCGTGACTCACAGTTTCGCGCAAAATCATACAATAACCACAACCACAATACGTACATCTAACAAGACTTGAAACCCGAAAACTTCCAGTAAGCTTTATAACCCCTGTGAACGAGATGAATCAACGAGCGCCTAACTGCTGCTAAACAGTCGCGTGGGCTCGACAAGTTCCACGATCTACACGAGCAACAAACGCGTGTGGCAGGCAGCTTGGCATAGGCTCACACAAACCGTTTGCGGTTCGCATTCGCGGAAAGTGCGCAGACAAAAGACGCAAGCGGTACGCTTTTTAATTGCACTCTCCTGCGACAGAGGCAATTTTCGGATTAACGTTCTTCCCTAAAGCTCTTTGGGTGAATCGCCTGGCTGCCGTGCGCACTCGTCCGACCGGCACGGACTTGTGCAAGCGATCTCCGCGTAGAGTGTGCCGACGGAAAGTCAGAAACGCGGATAATTGGAAACGCAGGCGTAAACACGCTGACTGGCGACGATGGGTAATCTGCATCCGAATAAAAAATACAGGGAAAGGACAACCAAAGGTCGGAACACACGCAGCAAAACTAAACATCCTATTTTGAGGCGTATGCGAACATCGGCGAGGTGTTTTCGTCGAGCTACTGGGAACAATTTAACAATGCACTGAAAGCTGTCAACAGAAACAGGAACACATTAGGCGCATCGTTCTAATGAGTTTCACGCGGGAGCCTGCAGAAATGTTGTCCTAGGGGACGGGGAATGACGACGTTTAGAAAAGTCGACCTTGTGTGTGGCTTTTCGCTGACATGCAGACGTGACAAGCGGTAGGGTGGCATGGCTGGGCACTTTTCCGAGAGTCGAAAAGGCCATAATGTCCAGAACCGTGGTATCCAATTCGAGGCCAAGGTGTAGCAAAACAACCAAGGTGCGAATAGGTTAAAGTGGGAAACGGGCAGATCTCGGTCCAACCTTTACGGTCGGCAAATCCAGTGAAATAGTGTGCGGGGCGGAGGATTCGGGGAATGAATGGATTCGAAACAGCCCGCGCCAGGCGCAGACCGAGAAGACTTTCAGCGTAACAGTTAAAATGATATGTCGCCTTAGGCCATAGTACAAACCTTTTAGCAAAACTTGGATAATAATTCTTGACATAATTTAGAAAATGTACCGTATTTTCTCTAATAAATCCCCTCCCTCTATTAGACCTCCCCCTCTAATAGACCCCCCTCCCCCAAAATTCACAGCAGCCATGGGGGTACGAGTGCGCCCAATCTAAGACCATTTATGAACAGATAACGGCGAAGCAAAAACTTTACAACTAAGTATGACACATACGGCCAACAAACAAAAGGGTTACGAGCATTTAAAATTTTGAGAATTTCCAAAATTGAGTGATCGAAAAATAAGGGGATTTACTAGAGAAAATACGGTATTTCGCGACACACAAAATATACGAAAATAGTGCGACAAACATTCGTTAATTGAAATAAACGGAATTTTTTTTACAAAATAGAGAATCTTGAACCATTACAAGATGGACCAGCGTCTGTATGTACTCTACGCCATGGTCCTGTTGGATTGTATCGCTGACTCATTCGCCTACAAAGCCTAGTTCAACAGCTTTTGCAGCCCAGCCGGATGTCATGCTGAGCAGTCTCGTGACGGTTATTCATCCCATTGTTCTCAGTGAAACGAATTCGCACGACTGGAGGCGTCAGTGGAACCGAATGCCCACAGCACTGGTGACCCTGACACTTCAGCCGGCTGTGCTAACAAAGTGGGCGTCGTGCATCACTTGCGCGACTTACATAAAAGCATCGCCGGGCAGCAATAGAGCATCAAGCTGCAGTCTTCACCAGCTTTCTTCAGTGACCCAAGTGTAAGCTTACCGACCGTGACAGCATGGCTCCTGTACTAAAGGCTTCGGTGCTGGTCCTAATTGCACTGCTGTGCTCGCAGACCCAAGGAAAACGATGTAAGTTCGTTACCGCTTAGTTCGCCCTGAACTCCTGGTTCACGAGAGCCTGGGCTAAGACCTAGTCGTATACTTTATAACATCGTCTTTCAGACCTTCGAAGCGTGGATCCGCTAAACAACATTAATATCGACGTAAAGGCGGAGGACAACTCACGTCACGGTGGGGGTGGTGGTCATGCGGGCGGAGAAGAGGCGGAACGTCTCGAGCGCCAGGCACCCACGCCACTCGACGACATTAACATCAAAGTCGATGCTGTCGACAACAGCCACCACGGTGCAGGTGCAGGCCACGGTGGAGAAGAAGCTGACAGACTGAAGCGTCAGGCCGACGCACTGAATGACATCAACATCGATGTGAAGGCAGTCGACAACAGCCACCATGGGGCAGGTGCAGGTCATGGAGGAGAAGGGCCCGAGGAGCGTCTCAAGCGCGCCGTCGACCCGCTGAACAACATCAACGTCGATGTGAAGGCCGTCGACAACAGTCGCCATGGAGCGGGTGCTGGACATGCCGACGGCAGCCATGGTCCTGGTCCGGTCGAACCCGAAGGCGAAGAGGAGCAGCGTCTTAAGCGCCAGGCCACCAAGCTTGACGACATCAACATCAAAGTCGACGCGGTCGACAACAGCCATCATGGAGCGGGTGCCGGACATGGCGGAGAGGAAGCCGAGAGGCTGAAGCGTCAAACCGACGCACTGAACGACATCAACATCGACGTGAAGGCCGTCGACAACAGCCACCATGGGGCAGGTGCTGGCCACGGAGGAGAAGAACCTCAGGAGCGTCTCAAGCGCGCCGTCGACCCGCTTAACAACATCAACGTCGATGTGAAAGCCGTTGACAACAGCCGCCATGGATCTGGTGCTGGACATGCCGGCGGCCATGGTCCTGGCCCAGTCGAGCCCGAAGGCGAAGAGGAGCAGCGTCTCAAACGTCAGGCCACCAGGCTCGATGACATCAACATTAAAGTCAATGCGGTCGACAACAGCCACCACGGAGCAGGTGCCGGTCACGGTGGAGAAGAGCCCCAGGAGCGTCTCAAGCGGCAAGCACCCACTAAACTCGATGACATCAACATTGATATTCACGCGGAGGACAACTCGGTGCATGAGTGATGTTTTATTGTAAATTGATGTATGGATAAAGCTACTATTATTGTCGACGAAAATCGCAAGTAATCTAGTTCCAGCAGCGTCGCACGTAGCCCTGAAAAAGGGATTGACAGTTCTAGGTAGGAATCGGTTCGTTTGCCCTTCGCTGAGCAGCCACGTGACGCAATGTTCCGTATCGTTAAACCACCATGCACCGAAAAGCTTAGTTAAAAGCTCAGCTTGATGCGGAGCCGGACGGCATTAAATGCAGCAAGCAGAAGAAGCATAGCGGCGTAAAGCCGTATATTTCACTTTGCGGATGTGAAGTAGTCTAAAGTGCATTGGAAGCAATCGCGTGCAGTACGGCGCAGAACAGAGCCAGACTAATGTGGTCGAATGTCGGGTATTTGTTGGCGACCCCGCCTTTCGCCACCATCATGACGTATCCGTCCTTCCGTAAAATCGCCTGAAAAAGTCGACAAAGCTTCAAAGAAACTTAAAATGGCTTACGAGCTTAGCGACCAGCACTACCGTGCACAGCCCAATGTCACTGACGCAGGCCATGAACAACACACCTTTGTACTCGCGCATTTTTTGTGTGCATTCTTCAGAATCAAGTAGAGGAGCGCTGCAGTGAAGACAACCCGGTGAGGGATATGTAGGTCGCAGATATGGCATAGGTACAGAGTTCGCAAACGATTTCTTTCTAAAACGTTGCCCTGCTCATGCACCCGTACCTATACAAACGGTGTAAGTTTCCACAACATGTCGCTTTCTATGCGCCTGCGTCGCACGTGTCTGCATCGCATGCGCCTGCAGTGCTTGCTTATGTATCGTACGCATTCTTGCATGCACGCATCCTGCCTCATATGCGATCGCACCGCATGTACCTATATCACGTGCTCTTGCGTCGCGTGTGCCCGGCTTGCATACGCCGCTGAATACAAAGAGATATTTTTTGCAAATGGTTTCATTTGCAAAAATTCCACGAGAACAGAACGTGCAATCGCTTTGCATCGATCCAGTCGACGATGAAAACGTGTGCTGAAACAGCCCTCCCTTTTCACAGCAGGGCTATCCTGCCGGTACAATGTGCCGCCCATCCGATACCGCCCTAAATCAATTTGCTTTCCTTTAAAGAAGCATACTCTTCTTGGCACGTTGACGCTACTTAAGTCTTTGCCCAGAACAGCTTGCTAACTGTAATATGGTTTGAATTTGTATTAGGACATGTGCCTTACTTCTTGGTCTTTTTGCCTACTTTCCATGCTACGGCGTTTGCAAGCGCATACATTAGTTGCCAATGTCACGATACCATTCTGCTATGGCATAGCGTCGAACAACAAAGTGCAATATCTCTTTTTATTTATGATTCCATAAGCGGTGCCCGGTGCTCGGTGCCCGGCGTGCACAGTCCCAGGAATCATACATTAACAGTTTTTTCACTAGTTATTCTGATATCTATCACTGCTGGCATATCAGTGTGCTCTGTCAGACCGCATATCCTTCGGAACGTCATGTGACATCAGGAATGTTCTCTTCTCTAGGAGACCAGGCATGGAAAGCAACTAAAAGGTGGGGCGCCAGTAACTGACGTCTGTCATTTTTGTCACGTTTTCGGGACGAACATTTAATTTATTTTTGAACACTCTATTCGCATGATCTCTGTGATCGTCTTTCACTAGCAGCCGTTAACCGCTCACCGCGCTGATGACTACGCGATCCTTGAGACAACCTTAAAAGCGTATCGGCAAACCGTATGTGTCCTTCGTGTCAGGTGTTCATAATTCGGTATTAGCCATATTGGTTTCGTCCTTGCGGATATTATTGTTTGGACGAGAATGTGCAGTGCGTCCGTAACTCATTTGTCCGCCCTGTCTGCAAGTGGGCTTGTGTCCGTGTGTCTTTCTCTCCGCACCCACTACCTGCCTCCCCAAGTAGTATTTGCCATACTCCTCGCAAATTGCGCTCTAGTTCGAACCCTCACATTGGACGTCACCGAGACCTTTATTCGTTCACATAATTCGCGACAATCACTAACGTGATCTGCTTAGCCAAAACTAGCAGAATCCACACGTCTTCTTGCAGCTGGTTCGCATTATGTTCTGCTGGTCCGCCGGGCCCGTGCACCACGAGGTATAGCCGCCGCAGTTGACGCCGGTGTCGACGCAGTCGGCCGCCGGCGGAACAACCGCGCCGCCACCGTTGTTGTTACACGCCTGGCAGGTGCGCGCACAATTCGTCGACATGTACGAGCGGTAGGTGAAGTCGCGGCAGAGCGTCTTCAGCGAGCCGCAGCCCGCGATAGTGTCCTTGCAAGCGCCGGCGTTGCACAGGCCGCAGGTCAGCGGGCAGGCGGTGGACATGACGGAGGTCCACTGAGCGATCTTGCACTTCGACTTCTGCTGCTGGCAGTCGATTCCGAACGCTGAACGTTTAGACTTTTCAAATATAAATTGCACATTCAGAGCGACCGAAGATGGCCAAGTTGTGTTAGCCTGCCGGAAGCCAGCTTCTGTCGGCATAATTTTTCTGGAATAAGAAACACGTTTGGTCGTGTAAAGGTCCTTGGTACAAAGCCCTTGGTACAGAATCTGTACAAAGCCCTTGGTCGACCTGTATTCCCTTGGGGACGTTTTTTTGGGCAAAAATGGGTGACCGTAAATGACAAAACTTGTCAGTTTTACAAATAAACTCCTCGATTCGTTCTCATTGTCATCTTTAAAAAAGACGCTTCTGCGAGCTTCAGACGACCGCAAAAGCATGCTGGTTGATGCACTGACTGCACAGATAAAGGGACCCTCCTTTGTTTCTGACTCTAGGATTTTTGCCCTCGCTGAGCTTGGCTTTGATTCGGTTTACTACCAGACGCATTTTTGACCGTCAATTTCCCAACGCTGACATTACGGGCGAACCCGAACGGGCTACGGTATTTTTGGTGGACTCACATGTGTCGTCCTCGCAACCGTATTCGGCGGTTTCGCAGCACACTTTGCACGTCTTAGCGCAGTTCAGCGCGAGGTCCGATAGGTCTAGAAGAGTTGTGTGGTATTTATGTGAGCGCCCGGCTTGCTCTACCTGGCAGGTCGCACTTGTCCGAGCGTTGTCCTCCTGCAGCGCCGCCAGCTGGCGCGCCTCCTCCTTGGCCTCCTTGGCCTCCTTGTCCTCCCTGTCCTCCTCCTTGGCCTCCCTGTCCTCCTCCTTGACCTCCTTGTCCTCCTCCTTGACCTCCTTGTCCTCCGCCCTGGCCTCCCTGTCCTCCTCCTTGGCCTCCTTGTCCGCCCTGTCCGCCTTGCCCGCCCGCTGGAGCAGCCGCGCCGAAGACCGCGTCACAGGTCGCCTGGTCGAGCTTGTCCTCGCAGATCGTCGCGCTCGGCAACAGCGAGCCGTCCTTGTTCTGGCAGCGAAGTGGTGCTGCTGGCGCTGCTCCTCCTGCTGGCGCACCTCCACCACCTCCCTGCTGCGGAGGGTCGGCGCACACCTTAGGAGGTCCAGGGTTGCAGACCTTGCCAACTGCGCAGTCGTCGGTGTTGGGCGTGGCGCACTCACAGAGCGCCGTCGTTACAGTCGGTGCGGCTGGGCACGCCGTTGCGGCGGAAGCGCTCCTCACCGTGGCTGACGCGACCAGCAGAAAGACCAGGACCTGCATATCGCTGAAAGATGTCGACTTTATAACCGAAATTCACATGCCAGAATAGCGAACCGCGAAGGACTAAGATTGTTTGTCGACACGTGCGCTCAGGGGCAGATTTTGCCCACATCTATAGAGGTTTGTGCTCAGAAATTTAGGCTCGCTAGGCGGTCTACGACTTCACAAGCTAAGATCGAGCGTCCTGAAAGCGAGCATGCATGGGTCCTGAGCGCATACTACCAAAAACGTGAACTAGTCACTAGAACCTCTGTCCTAATCGGGCGTCTAAATGCGCCCGAGATTATGTTTGCACTTCAATAATGGGTTCTGAGGCGCTGTTGACTCCGCGGATCGGAGGTCGGATGCCATGTAGGGAGCCGTACTTCGACTTCGATTCGGGACGGTTATTGAATCCGCAGGAAAATCGGGATTTTGGCGGGAAATTTCAGGATAAGAAGCTTAAAAATCACTGCTAAATCGCGTAGCCGGGACCCCAGCGCCCTTAGCCTGGGTCTGGAAACGGATTCCAAGCCTGATGCCGGCTTCCCGGCAGTAGGTCGGATGAAAAGGAAAGCGTATTGCGAATCAGGTTCGGATTGCTACGACGGATTTGAAGTGGGAAGGGCTACATCGAGAGCAGTATCCTTCGCCAAAGTCGACAGCTGCGCTAGGCCGTTGAATGTACTGCCTTGTGTCCCGTGATCCCCGCGTATTTACGTTGCGTTGTCCGCTCGGTAGAAGCCGCCAGAACAATGGAAGCCACGTTACGCGCATGTGTTCGACGCGACGAAGTGTAGCGCTGTTGAATCAGCTGCTGCTAGGGAAGCGAACAAGGGTCGTGAGGGCTGCAAGCGCCGCTGACGGACGCCCATGTCATCGGGTACGTCGGGCGATGCAGTCGTTGTCTGCTACGGCGGATCATGATTCTGGTTGTTTGCCTACCTGAATGAATCCTCGTCCAACGACAGCGGCATTGTGTGTGCGATGTCTGGGATGAGTAGGCTGTTGTAGGGACTATAGCCACCATAGCCACTATAGCCAGGCTCCTGCATAACGTGCCCACGCAAAAATATCTCATTTCAGTTAATTGCTCTTCACTACCTGTGCTGGCAGACTAGAGTGTACTGGAGAATAACTGCTGCACGGCACTACGCGCTTTGTGGAGTCAAGCTGAATTTTGCGTGCGTATGTGTGTGAAGAAAAGTCGATCGGCAGTAGACTGAAGCTGTGAGCTTCGCCCATGAGCGGTGACTAAGTTGGGCCCTAAATGGTGCCAATGGAATCCCTATGTCCTGAAAGATGTCGACATTGCTCTTCTGTGTCCTTTCCGAGTACGTTTAATGGTGAAAGGTTCCTGAACCCACGTCGTGTCGTTCATTGTCAGTCCAGCGAGTGTAAAAGATCCAGTGAATACAAGTCCTCCGGGACAACGTTGCACCGAATGAGCTACTGCCCAGGCCGAACAACCCGTCTTCTTTACTGGAACCTACTTAGCCCTTGTTTGCGTTTTTACCCTTCCATTAATATACGGTGTATGCAAGAAGCTTTATCATCTCGAGAACGTCAAAACCGAGGACGAAGGCTCAGACAACATGTATTAGGTTGCGAAGAGGACAACTTTCGGAAACTTTCCTTAAATTGCAACTTAAGAAGCACGTCTTGAGACAATGGTTCGGTCGACAGCTATTGGCCGGCGCATTGCTTGATGGCGTCCCAGTAGCCCTGGGTTCCCGGCCGGTTGCACCCCTGCGGACCACCGTTGTGAAGGCGAGCCATCGCCTCGCAGTCGCTCTTGCCATCACAGTTTGCCTTGTAACGGTTCACATAGGCCTAAAGAGTGTACGGCTTCGCGATACAGAATCCTAGCAGCTGCATGAATCACGGCACGAAAACTAGTGTATGTTTCGCGGTCTTCTTCTAAATGAAAGTACTTACGCGGACGCACTGCGACGCGCAGTCGTAGTCATCAGCGCAGCGCTTCCAAGCGTCCTCCAGCGAGTCACCAGCCTGTTTACCTGGAGTTCCGCAGTCGGTGTAGTAGTCCTTCTTAATCTAAAGTATCCCACAAAGTTGCACCTGATTCCATGCGTGGTTCGCTCCTCTCCTGCCTCATTGTGGACAACAGCGTTCATTTTTATGCGCCCGCAACCCTCCTACACAATGAACATCAGCTATTTTGTGGACGCAGCCCTTATACCGTTCAGGGCACGAAATTTTTTCAGTTTTTCATGTGATTTTTCGGTTCAGTTTTCATTTTTTGCTTAGAGCAGGAAGTTTCAATTTTGATTTTGTAAGGAATCGATATGTGCAACTTTGGTATCCGTGATGTAGCGACCTCGATCAATGTGATTTCATTGTCGTAAGCTCTGCGTCAGTGTCTAGGCCGGTTGTTTGCCCACCTACGTGCATTGTCCATATGCATGCTGGGTGAGCATCAGCGTGGAACCTTCAGCCACAGAGTAGAGTCGTGCCAAAGGCAAGTAAATGGATGTTTAAGGTAGGGGCTCTCCGATGGAGTGGGAGCATTCACCAACGAGACACGGAATGGTACCTAATTGACCAGTGACTCATGAAGACCTGTAGTCTCGGCTATTCACCCGTACGTATGTATGCAAAGTTTGGCTGAACCGGCCAGTTCAGTAAACTAAAGTGAACTGAACTGTACTGAATTCGACTTTCACGTCTGTTCAGTTGTATCCAAATCCGGATCAGTACGTTTCAGACCCTGATTAAACCGGTAAGTTCAGTGAACTGGAATAAAATGAACTGAACCTTCTGTTGAGTTCAGTTGCCTCAAAACCCAATTCAGCGCAAACTATGGATGTATGCGCTACATAGCCTTTGGTCTTCTGCTGTCAGAGCTCCAATACGGGCAGAATGATGGAGACTTGTTCAAAAAAGATTGCGTCCCATAATCCAAGATCCGGGCGCACTTTCCCCGCGCTTACCTGGTAGTAGCCGCAGGAGAGGCTGCCCACGTCCATCTTGCAGCCGATCGGCTTGCATCCATAGGACTCCTTGTTGCATATGCACTTCAGGCAGTCCTCTGACAACACGCCTAAAGCCCCAAGCATGTCGCATACCGTATTTTCTCTAATAAACCCCCCGGGGGGGGGGGTCTAATTCGCGATCGATGAATTTCGGGAAATTTTAAAATTTTAGATGCTCGTAACTTTTTTCTTTTGCGTCCGCAGGACTCTCTCTTCGCCTTAAAATACTTGGTTCGTCGTTATCTGTTCAAATATGGCCTTGGTTTGGAAGTAACAGTTGCCCCAG
>JNEY01001127.1:12788-26349 GCA_020875895.1 Aphelenchus avenae
GTCCCTTTCAGTCAGGCTCAGGAGGCAATGGATGCGGGGCCGGCACAACACCCGCCCTGCCTACCACTACACAAAGTGCCGCAACGACCGCTTCGGAATCCGTGTCCTCGACAAGTGGTAAGCACTTAAGAAAACGTCGAAAATCCTAACATGTCAAAGTTGAACTTCCTTCTGGCGTTGCTGCTACGCAGACGCTTCGTTTTAGTGGCCACTACGGCAGTAGCACCATCGTCCACTCCGGCTCCTTGCGACTGCGTCAACGTCATTCGTGGTGTCTGCGAAACCGTCGAGGACTCTCAGCAGTGTGCCTCTGCTTGCCAGGGACAAGGGCTCGGCGGAGGCTTCTGCGTCGGTGTTCGTGGTGTCAACGCGGAGGTTGCGCTGTGCGTCTGCATCGGTCCCTTCCTGCCTGGATCGGGTGGAAGCAACGGATGTGTGGCCGATACGACCCCAGCTCTTCCGAGCACGACTCCAAGTGACACTACATCGGCTTCTGTTTCTTCAACAAATGGTAGGTCTATAGGCCACCGTGTCCTAAAACCTAGTGGCGCTATTGTTAAGGCCCGTCCACGTCGCTAGCGTCGTCCAGCCCGGCTCCATGCGATTGTGTCCACGTCATTCGTGGTGTCTGCCAGGCTATCGTTGACACCGAGAAGTGTGTCGCTGCTTGCCAGGGACTGGGTCTCGGCGCTGGTGCCTGCGTTGATCTTTATGGTGTCGGCGCAGAGGTTGCGTTGTGCGTCTGCATCGGCCCCTTCCAACCCGGTGCCGGAGGCGGTAATGGATGCGAGGCGGCCACGACGCCAGCCCTGCCGACCACTACCCCGAGTGCCGCCACGACCGCTTCGGAATCTCCATCTTCATCAAGCGGTAGGTCTATACCTATTAGAAGCTCTGACCCACCTATCTAATTTTTTGCAGTGCTTACACCGAGTAGTGACATTCCGTTTTAGTGATCACTACAGCGATCGTTTCCTCGACCCCAGGTCCATGCGACTGCGTCCACGTCATTCGTCGTGTCTGCCGCGCAATTGTGGATACTGAGAACTGCATCATCGCATGCCAGGGACTCGGCCTCGGTGCCGGTGTGTGCGTGGACTTATTCGGTATTGGTGCGGAAGCTGCGTTGTGCGTCTGCACTGGACCCTTCGGGCCTGGATCCGGTGGAGGCAATGGCTGCGAGGCCGCCACGACGACCGTCCTGCCCACCACTACAGAAAGTGCTCCTACGACTGTTTCGGAGTCTACTTCCTCGACAAGCGGTAGGTCTATATCTATCAGAACCTCGTGTCTACCTATCCTATTCTTGCAGCGCTAACGTTACCCGGTATTGACATTCAGTTTTAGCGATTACTACATCGATAGCTTCGTCCACCCCGGCTCCATGCGATTGCGTCAACGTCATTCGTGGTGTCTGCCGCGCGGTTGCGAATAATGAGGACTGCATCAGGGCATGTCAGAGACTCGGCCTCGGTGCCGGTGTGTGCGTGGATCTTTTCGGTGTTGGTGCGGAAGCTGCGTTGTGCGTCTGCACTGGACCTTTCGGGCCTGGATCCGGCGGAGGCAATGGCTGCGAGGCCAGTACGACTCCGTCTCTTCCGACCACTACTCCGAGCGTCGCTCCGTCCGAGCCGACAACCGTTTCCGTCAGCCCGTCCACTTCTGCGGTCTCCACCACAGCGCCGGGACAGTGCATACGCTCCATCGACGACATCTGCAAGGACCCGCTCAGAGCCGTTGATAACGCTATCTGCAATCAGCAATGCAAGGATTTGGGGCTCGGCTTCCGCGCCGGCATCTGCATCGACCTTCCGGACCACCTCCATATGGGCGTCGGCCTTTGCATCTGTCTTTGATTCGCTTACGGGCATGACGTTGTGTTTTTATTCGAACCTTGTTTCAGCGACATGACTCGCCTGCTTTCTTTGCGCAAACTGTCCTATAATCACACTGCTTATGCTATTTATATTCCTTTTTTAATAAAATTCTCAAAAATGTCGTGTACTTGCGTCATTTGATTTAAACATTTAGCAGGATCCTTGGACGAGGGCCTGTTAATACTAGTTTTGATAACGCGTTGAATAGTCGCAAACATTGTAAGGCAACATGCATATGCGTGATATGTTTTGTTAATACTTCCGATTGCATAAGATCAGTTACGCTCCCTTTTACGATATTAATAATGTAAGCTTCTTATTAAATTCAAAGCGGTAACAAAATTGCATCTTCATACGTAGAAGGAATTGCGTAGGTGACTAACGGATATTTATGCTCTTTCGTTAGATGCTGCTGGCGGCCATGTTGATCGTGGCCGACCACGATAATAGAGTATACGTAGACGACAGCACTACGGGCCGTGTCGTACTGCGTAGCATATTATACGGTACGCAGTTCGGTACGGCATGATTTTCTAGTAAAACATGCACTAGTAAGGCAGTAAGGTACTGGCATACTACGCCCGCGCCGTATTTCGTACCATGTTCTACGATACGTAGTACGGTACGGGGGGGGGGGGTGGGGTGGAGTCGCGTCTATGTCTATCCTGGAGCCGTGAAGCCAAAACGATCTAAACATGGCGCATGCCATGCATGAAGCTTGATGCTATCAGGCAGACGGCCATGCTCAACTCAGGTCATATGGATTCGTGCTTGAACGAAGTCGTTGGATTTGAGTGTCGCAGTGACAACGAGGGATTGACGTCGTGGAGCGTGCGTACTACGTACTTGTATGTCCGACGTACGCGACTGCGTTGTACGGCAAGTGGTCTCAAAAAACTCGTTCACTTTATCATGGCCTTTGGCTTGATGTTTGATATGAATGTATCGTGCAAACATTCTGCCTTTTGGGATGAAAATGAATTATGTCACGATTATCCATTGTTGGAAAAGACCTCTAGGCTTCTAGATCGAACCGACGAACCTTCAGATAGCTAGTAAGTTGCAAATCGTGAAGTTAACGGGTGAATCCACCTTTTGGCTCATGGTACGTTTTTATTTTTAATTACAACCCAAAATTACATTCTTAAATTTCAAGTGCTCTTTTCGTCATACACCAGTCCAGCCGTTACCAGTTCCCCTTTTTATTATGCAGTTCGTAGGTTTCTACAACTTCATGTCACTCGAATGTTTATCTCCTGGCGTGGGTCTGAGCCGCCGGACGACGAAGGCGCAACCGAGCCGCGACAACAATGCAGCACACTGAGCAGTGCGTTCCGGTAGGGACGAACAAAGTACATGGTTGTTATCGGATTAACCAGCGTGATGGACGTGATGAGCATGGTAAGCGCGGTGTAGGTGCTGGCGCAGACCGACAAGTGAGCGAAGTTTACGCTCAGAATGGCAATAATGGGACCGATCATGGCGACGAGCGGTGCAATCGCCTAAAAAGTCGGCTCGTAATGGAGGTATTTAAGTATGGAGAACGAATTTTTGCCGGACTTACTAATGCGAAAAGTGCTCGATTCACTTGAACGTGCATCCGCTTCGTCGACGAACTAATTGCCATTCCATTCTTCCCGATGTAGCGGAGGATTTTCCACTCGGAAAGCGCTATAACCGCGTAACCGCCGACACACGATATGAGGTAAATGCAGTGGTGGACAAGTGCCTTACTCTAAAAGTAATTAATTTATCTGTGACTTAAAGAACCGCTTACCCCTCCTGAAAGAGTCGGAAACGGAGCACTCGCTGGCGAATACGTCCAACCTAAGCTGTCCAGCTGTTGAAGCCCTTTCGCGCGCGTTTTCTCGTCTTGACCGCCAACGAATGTCCACACGGCAACAGCTGATTGTACCACGCACCACATCATTACGAAGACTACGTACTGCATCCCACCGGCGTACCTGTGACGCGATGATTCGTCGTCAAGGTATCAGGTTTGCGAATGAAAGTTCGGATTCGTAAATTCGGTACATTTTTGGCTTGAGTTAATCGGATTCGAAAATTCGCCACCATTTAGGTGATTTTTTTCACGTTCGGATTCGAAGCCGGTTTGAATTTTGCCAAATACCAGTCCCGCCGTATGATGCCCGTTGCCGTTGTTTGCAAACGATCCGATAGCGAAGGTAGAACTGCAGAGCAATGCACACGACATTGGCATGGAGGATCGTGCAGAACGCCGCAAGACCCCAGTGCGCCAAGGTTGCCGATTCCTGGGCGACGAACCCATTCGAAATTAGAAGCATATGTCCGTCGGTTGTATATAATCTGCACTAGGAGGCTAAGACAAAGAGTGATAAGCACATCCTACCGGTTGCACAACGAGTACGGCCGTCGAGAGCAGCAAATCGCCAATAGCGCTCAAGAGGAGAACGCCCTTGTAGATTTGAAGACGCTGCGAGGAAAAGTAGAGTATAATGCAGGGGAGGATTATGTTGACAATAACGGACACAACGCATGCCACTGTTTCCAAGCTGCGATGCAGAAGAGGGAGCATCCTAAAGTAGGACAGCCAAGAGCGAAGTATACGTCTGCCGCTGAACAAGCAGCCAAGTGGTACAATAGACGCAGGTCGGAATGCATGGTCTGCGCCGGATTGTACCCTGGCAAAATCTGCTTAAAATCGCCTAATTTCCGCCTGTGGGGTGCAACTCATTGTAAACGGCTACACGAGGACGTCTAATTGCGGACACCCATACCCTGTGCCATGAACCTAATCGCGCCACAAAAGATGTTACGTACTGGGCGTATTGTTGTGCCGCTATTGTGGAGATACTACAATGCGCAGCCCGGTCAGACATTGAAAGTCGAAACAACGTTTCAGGCCTTTTCCGGACCTCTGCAAGTGAGCAGTTCCGAAAAATTTGTCAGCACAAAACTAGGTCCCCGAAAGAAAAATTAGAGAAAATATAGTGGGGCTGGTCGGCTTATTTGCCCACCAGGACAGGCTACCTATTAGCCTGTCGAGTTAGCTTTACAAGGCTAATTTGTTGAGTGCTGTTTAAGCGAATATGAATCTAGATGATGAACTTCAGTTCGCGAGCCAGCCCTTTTCATCGCCGCATTTGCGGTGTCTGAATCAAGGATGATATCCGTTAGTACGCCGTCGTCAGTCCTATGCGTTTATGTTTCTCGCAACTATTTAAGCAAAGAGAACCTGTGTTCTTCTTCGTCTCGATTTTGTGGCAACGGACAAATCCTTCCTCTGCTTGTCTAGACGAAGAGGAAACAGGAAAACGACAGACAGGAGTACAACTTTGGCTAATAATAGTCACACAGCGAGTTACGCAGTGTATAGGGCAAGACTACTCCGCAGTACCGTACACTCCTGAGACGCAATCAATGCTTAGGCACGAAGATTGAACATCAGCGACGTGACTCGCACAAACATGTCGGCGTTCCTGTAAAAAGGAAAAACTACGCAAAAGCTCAACCTGCTGCCTCTACAGCAAGGAGAATAACATGGATTGCAACCCGCCCGTAGGCATAATCCTTGCACTTCCCTCACGTTATTAGAGAAATGAGTTGCATGAGACGACTTAGAGCTGCGTACTTTGAGGAAAATCCCAAAGTTTCGCGTCGAAAACAAGTTAGAACGTCAATGTCGAAAGCATCGATGTAAAGCTACCTGCGGCGACCATTCTCATGCGTCTATCCGATCCTGTGATGACGAGACTTCAAGGTACGTTGGTTGCCGTTGCAATTCTTTGTTGCTGGGTACCAACGCCTTTTGCAATGCGACACCGACTGCATTCCATGTTGCACATCTCTGTCGAAGCGAATTTCAAGGACCCCGGGTAAGCTACAATATTGTAAACGAGTCATACAATGCATTGTTTCAGCAGTGCTTCAACGAGGACTACTACATTGCCGAGAAAGCGTGAATACAACAGGAACTGCTTCTTTTCACCTATGAACTGTCGAATCGGGATAATCCGTCGCAAGAAATTCCGTCAACTCATCATTTAGTTTACGCTGTCGTCAGGCTTTTTCTCAAATTCTTTCTCTTGTGTAACGCATAACGCCGTTGCAACCTACCTCCTCCGCGATGTGTAGTCAGACCTGTCGTGTGCCATTCGTTTCAAAAAATTAGTTTTATTTATATTTGAAGGTAAATCAGCTAGCACGGGCTCGCTCGGCTTTGTTGCCAAAAAATATTCGGTAGCACAGTGCTCTTTGAGCGCACATAGGCAAACCTAAGTTTCCTTTGCAACATTAGGATTGTTTGTTGAAGGTTCGAGTGTGGCTCTAGATACTACAACTTATCGCTAAATGTTAGAGTGGGTGCCGTTGCTATGGTAAAGCCAGACTGTTTACGTCAAAAGATTTTTTAAGCAAACTATTACGGGTGTATGATGTAAGGCAATCATTGTTGTTGTTGTAGCCGTCCCAGCTTGGCATGAATAGCATCCAGGGCGGTTGCGCCTAAAACGTAGCGTCAGTGGCTTCATGGATGAGCATCGTTACCTGTCGAAGAAAGGACAAGCATATCGCTACGTAACGTTGTGCCGACTTTTCTCGCTTTCACGACGCTCAAAAGCTTATGGAGACGCAACAGCCGAAATAGCGCTCTGCGATAAGGCGTCACCAGCATCTTCACGAGTCCCAGCATCACGATGCCGGTAGACGCCGCCACGAGTGACAAAGCGGTGATGATTTCTGAAGCTTGCGAAGGCTTCCAGAACGCAACCACCGTGCACGCAATGCCGGGTATTGCCAAGCAAATCAGTGGAGCTATGGCTCGAGCCATGAGAATCATAGCCATATGAGCATATCTTCCGTGGTGGTTTTTGTCGGCCGTCGATTTCTGCTAAACTTCTGCTTTTTACAAGGTAGGAACGTAGGTAACGGTAGGCATCCATCTTAATTCTTCAACATTTTTTTGTGGAATCCATAAGTGTGCGAGAGGTTTTCCGTGTTAAGTTAAATCCACTCCCTTACTTTAAGAAGGATTGCGCGCAGCATCCCAACGAACAGCGAGACCCATGCACTTGCGCACAGCGTGAACCACACGAAAATGAACGCCGCCAAGACCCTTGAGTCTTGAGCGTGATGAAAGCCCACGATTGTTCTGTTCAGGAGATAAGTCGAAAGATTCGGATTGGCCGTAATAAAGACCCCTTTTAGCTCTTCAACACTGAGAGGACTAGGCTGTAGGTAAGTCGCCAAGCAAGCACATAATGCGGTAGCGGCTGTGTGACATGACACGAAGATGGCGACGCCATGGCCGTAGGTAAGTTTATGTCGAAATAGCGGCGCCACTAGCGCGGTGAACTGTGTTGCCAGGCACAATGTCATGGCGACCATCACGTTCATTACGAGAGATAGCCCGACGTAAATCCCCCATTGCGCGCTAGACGATGCGTAATCTGCGATAAATCCTGGAAGGCTACGAAGAGAACTTTCGGGCAGCACTGTTGCATTTTTTTTCAAAATTTTCTGGTCGAATTTTAAAATTTCAATAGTAAAACTATCGACTTTCGAATATTCAAAATACCCGGGCAATAGCGAAGGTGCCCAAGTTTTTTTAAACCTTGCTCTGACAGGACGGCAGGCTTGACAACCCACCTCTTACAACGGCAAGTGGCAGCGGCGTCAGTAGCACTGGTCGGAAGCAAAACGCGAAGTACAAGACAGCTGCAGTTACCCAACATATCGCGCTGGATACAGTGTAGCGTAACACTGCCATCTCCGGCGACGTGTGCAACCAAACGATCCACGTCATTAAGGCGGCTAGCGCTATGTGTATTACAGCGGGGACTCTCAGCCCCGTTTCCATTGTACGCTCAAGAAATTCGAGGTCGTCCAGAGAAATATCCATCGCTAAAAGGCTGCGAATGAAAAGACAGACCGCAAGAATCAACGGAATTTCGCTTGTAACGCGAAGCGATAAACAAGGAATTAGAGAAAGCAACTTCGCTTGTAAGAACACAACGGGCTGACTAGTCACATGGCCGTAGGCGTCGCTCACTCTGCCGTAGGCTTAAAGATCGCTTTCGACTAACCCTTATGTTGGTGTGGCTGTGCGTCCACACTCGTAACTTAATTTCGCGCAGCGAGCACAAAATACAGCATGTGACCAGCGCTTTTTTGTGTACCTACTCTGACGTCTAATCATGTCACCTTCGGCGGCGGTGCGTCAATGAGCCAGGGGTCTCAAACCCCCCGGAATTCCGGGGGTACCCCCGGATTTTGACCGTTTGCCCCGAATTTTCATAGGTAAAATCCGGGGGTTAAAGTCACTTTCTTGCTCCTGAGTTAAATTGTCACGGCCTTGTTACCATTTTCAATTACGCGCCGCACCGCCTGCGGTAGGCTTTCCCTTTGCTGGAATGTGCCGACATGCACAACATTTTCTGCGCAGACCGCGATTTGTTGAAAACTGCACGTACGGTCAGCGAAATACCTCCTAATGGTTAATCCGGCATTGTTATTAAACGTCAATAAAAATCTTAAGCGTTTAGGAAACATCTAGATAGATACCCCCGGAATTTTACCCTGACCCCCGGATTTACCCCGGAATTACACCTGCCGGGCCCGGGATCGCGGTTTTCGAGTTGAGAGCCCTGCAATGAGCGTAATGTCAGTTGCGAATTATACGAAAGACGGGTCGGCCGAAACGACTCCTGTCACTCAGTGACAGTCAACAGAACTTATCCAGCGCATTGTGGTGTTCAGCATTCTGGTGACTTAACGATTATGCTTGCGTATACGCAAAATATCATCGATACCCACGTAGTACATCAGAATTCAAGTGTAGAGATACGGTATTCGAATAGCCACCAATAGGAACTACTTCCTTGTGGGCATCCCCGCCCCTCCAGGCGAACGGCGTTCCTGCCACCCTGGAGCCGTGCCGCCCCATTCGAGTCAGTGCACGCTTAGACCAAGTTGTGAGACACAAGTACATCTGTTGCTGCTGCTACTGGTAATAAAGGAACTGGTTGGACTTGGAGGTTGCAGTGAAGGAGTCAAGGACGGTACTCTTAGGTTAACCGCTACACTTAGAGTGCCAGTAAGAGAGGCCTTCGGCCCAAGAAGGGATAGCCTTTTTCCATCCCTCGACACAAGAAAGGAAAAGGTGACCAAGTTCACGTATTTGCTTGAAGCCTCTCCTGCGCTGCTGTTTCACGGATTTAACCTCTGCAAGCAAGCCCCAGTTTACTGACACGGTCTAGATTGACACGCGAATTTTAGGCTCGCACTGCTGTTATCGACTATGCATGTCGGTTTTCCTTCCTCATTCAGTGTTGTAGCTTTTTATTAGACGTATCTGTTTGTTACAAAATCGCATGCCTAAATCAGTCAAGCCAGACATTTATTCCACGTGAACGGTCGCTGACATGTTAGTGGACAAAAGGACAAAAGAATATACGTTATAGGACGCAAGTCAAAGCGCTCGATCGTGATTTACTCGTGCGTTACGTACGGCAAAAACTTCTAAACAGGCATTTAAGCGTACAGTATCAAAAGGCGGAACAAACGGAAAGCTCGAAGCTCTTACAGGCTGATGAAGGCGCTCTACTTCCCGGTGTCGTGCCTACTTTTGTCCTCTTCAATGCGTTCCGTAGCCTTGTTATGTATAGCAATCGGAAGAGTGCCCGGCGGTATGGAGTCACGACAAACTTTATCGGACCAAGTATGAGAAGTCCGGTGCACTCCGCCAGCAAGGATAAAGCAATGATGACATTTCGGGCTTTGGGTATGTCCAGGAACGTGATCGACACGCAGGCGATCGCCGGTAGGACCAAGCAAATCAGTGGAGCGCTCGCTCGTACCATGAATATCACCGCCATGTGTGTTTGGCTTCCGCGTTGCTTGTGTCGAGCAGTCTTCTGAAAATGAGCCACTTCAAGCCCGTCGAATTGGACAAGGATGGCAGGGTTCCAGAAACTTACGCTGAGAAAAATTGCGAATAGCGTCGACAGCAGCATGTAGAGCCAAGCAGCAGCAGCAAGCATAAACCAGATGAAAACGAATAAAGCAAACCCAGTGGAGTCTTGCACACGTTGGAAACCAACTATGGTTCGGTTTAAGAGTTGCGCAGCAATCTCGGGATATTTGTTGGCGATAAGCGTCTTTATGGCTTCGTCGTTCGGAGCTGCCCGCTGTAGCCAAACTGCTAAGCATACACACACCGCACATGTGGCCGTATGGCATGCGACGAAGATGCTGACGCCGTGACGCCGACGGAGTCGATGACGCAGCAGCGGCGCTACTAAGCCCGTATATTGTGTTGCCAGACACAAGATGAAAGCCGTCGTTAGGTTCGTCACGAGCCCCAGGCCGACGTAAATTCCCCATTGTGGCTCGAAAGGTGCGTAGTCGACGATTAACCCTGTCAACGTGATGGTTAGCGTCAGCTGTATGCAGACTTTTTTTAACACTTTTCTAGGACTAGATCACGTTTTTCATCAGGTATATACTGAAGTAGAAAAATCATTGTTAAAACATTTACCCTTCACGGAAGCAAACGGCAATGGTGCTAACAGCACAGGTCGGAAGGCAAAAGCGAAATAGAAGACGGACGCGGTTACCCACAAGATTCCATTGGTGGCAGTGTAGCGCAAAATTGCCATCTCCGGAGGCGTATTGAACCAAATAATCCAGGACATCAGCGCAGTAAGTGCAAGATGTGTGCCAGCGATAGCTTTGAAACCCACATCGACTGTGTGCTCGAGGGATTCGAGATCAGTCAGAGAACCCATCCGGCTGCAAACAGAATGGCTAAGACGCAGAGCTGTCAGCGGTACAGAGGCGAACCCGTCGCTTAAGGCTTCGTTCAAACTGGTCCTGTTCAATTCTGCCCTTGGCGGATATTGACCCGGTTTGTCACAATTGGCCAGAAACAAGCGACCCGGGGGACGGTTAGAGCCTGTTCCAAGGCAAACTTGCGTTTACGCATCGTTGTTTGCGTTAATTTTTTATACATTTCGTTAATTTCCGGTGTTATCGACAAAAACCGGTTTGAAGCAGCTCCGCTGACTCCGGGATCGGCTACGCGACTGACGGCAGGGCCTGGCGCCCAGAGTTTTTAGTTTTCGAAAAACCTCAACCCCGTCCTCAACCGGGCCTGTCCAAAAACCTCAACCTCACCCAGGATGTTGCCCAAATCTCAACCTCAACCTCATCCGGTCAAGGTCGGAGCTGAACTTCAACCTTAACGTTAAATGTGATGTTTTTTCGCTTCATGAACGTAAACACACGTTAAAATGTGATGTTTTTCCAGCAAGTTCATGAAGGTCACTATATTAAAAGCCGGAGTAACGTAGGGATAACATGAAACATGAAGGCCTCAACCTCATCCTCAACCGCAACCGGTAGAAGTTGAGACTGAGGTACTGAGGTTTCGGTTTGAGGTTGAGTGCGAAACCCTGCTGGCGCCGACCCGAACTCGAACCGTTAACATCTTTGTTAGGGTGAAGACTGAGCAAGCACACGGCAGGAAACTACGGCTCCACCGTTAGTTATGTACGTCGTCATGCAGACTGCTAATTACATTGTTCGTTGGCAACGTGGGCCTTTACGTGCTCATTACTTCGTTGTCAGCATTTACCTGCTCAAATGACGGCTAGTTCAAAGAAGGCATGGCTCTAACGACATGCGTCTGTGCCGCTAACAAAATTCACGGTTAGGCGTTGTAGCTTGTCGTGTCTAATTCATAGCCTGCAGTCTACGTTCTGTCTTTGCCTCGGCTTTGGAAACATGGCACAGCTGCGTTAGCACAAGCAAAGTTTTGCTTCGAAGCTATGAAAAAGGCTAATGCAATTGCATGGATATGTCTGAAACGCTACGCTGCTTGTCTACTAGTTTTGGCTATTCTTCCAAGAACCACGTCGGCGCGGAAGGTTCGAAAAAAACCCTGGTTTTTCGAGGAATGTTGTATGGTGAACATACGTGACGTTTAATGTGTTCCGTTCCCCGCAACAACAATCACGATAAGACAGAACACACAAGCAGAAGTCGTACAGGCCATTGCTCATGTGTACGGTAAGGTTCATTGCACTTCCGACCAAGTCAAAGGAGTACTTGCGCAGAGTGTTGACCGTTAAACAGATAAGAAACCTAGCATATTTTCCGCATAGTAACGGTTTCGGAAGGTTCAAAGTATTCTGCGAACGAGATTAGATTTGGTTTCGAGCACTAGTAACTCCAGCTATCGGACGGCCACAGGAATCCGGCGCATATAAAGTCGGTGTCGCAAACAGTCCAGCCACCTCGTAGTCGAGAAGTTTTAATTCTAATTCTTCAAGCTCCCTGTTGCTCATTATAATGGCTTCCGCTACCATCGGCAGTAGCGCCATCGACACCGCCATCCTCAGCGTCGTCCGCGAGACAATCACAGACGAAGCCGAGGTGCAATTCGTGGCGAAGTTGCTTCGACGAGTGTTCGTGGACGGGAAGGCCGTGGCTGAAGTCACCGAAGGTCGATGCGTCTCGGCTGACCACATCGAAACCCTCGTATACGAGATCGAACAGGTGCTCGCTACGACCGCGGTCGACGTTAAGCAAGAAATCGACGTCAAGGAAGAGATCATGTAAGTTCCACTTTCGTCCAAAATCCAGTTTGGCTCACTTCCGCGAACAAAAATTTCTAAGCGTCGCCATGGATTACGCGATTTCTTTCATAAACTGTCCAAAGCGAGCGTGATCCTATAGGGATCCGATTTCAATCAGCATTCAAGAGTTGCCCTTTGCTATTCGATTTTAATACAGCTTTATTAAAGTTGTTACGCCGTTTTGAACTATAAAAAAAATCTCATTTTCGAACGTCCATTTGAGCTGGAAAACCTCTAAATGTGACATCAGCGCACCCTAATACAAAGAAACCACCTCTCCACTAGAACAGGACAATCGAGTCATTACGGAAAGGCCGTGTGAATAAGGGCAAGTTCTTATAGCTTGGTTGGCATATGAGCAGAAAAAATGAGCACACCTTCCTACATGTACAAACCAAATTACAATCGTCTCAGCGCTGACTCTAGGGAGCCTTCTTCGGAGATGGACCTGCCACCACAGTCGGACGACGAGCTTTCTCTCGAGCTCGGACTGGAAGACCGGGACGCATCCACTGTTAGCGCCGCCGCAATGCCCTCGCCATCTACTGTCCAACCGCAGCAGGCTCCGAAAAGCTTCGGCAAGGCCATCGTTACGCCTGACGGCTCTGTCGCTGTGGAAAGCAAGCGTTATCCCGGTAGGAATTCCCTTAAGGGTCCGTCCTGAAATTGCGTCATATGACGTTGGACTGGAGGATTCACCCCTAATAACGGACCCTTGACGGAGGAGGGAGGTCTGAGCAGATGATGACGCTATCGCAAAATGGCTCGCCGCTTGACGCCGTGAGCAGAACAACATTTTCCAAATTTTCGGATCAAAATTTTACTGGTGCATTAAAGTTGCCGGGTGCATAGCTCTAGATGCACGTTTTTAAATAGCCGTAAGAATGGGGTTTTCGTTGTATCAGACGATGAGAGAGCAGGGTCAAGGGTTTGATAACGGACCAATGTCGAAGAGGGACGTGTGCGAAGGCTGTCCAAAAAAAGAAACTCGGTTTTGTCCACAGCCGGATGTCCAAAAAAGTGGTCCGTGTCATAGGCAACCATGTGCAAGCGGGCCATAGGCCC
>JNEY01001127.1:27064-47010 GCA_020875895.1 Aphelenchus avenae
GCCGGGCCGGGCCTCATGTTTTGCAGACCCAGCCGGGCCCCGGGCGGGGCCGGGCCTGGGGTAGGCCCGGCCCGGCCCGTTTAGGCCCGGCTCAGGGTTCAAAAATTGACACGTTTTGGTCAAATTTTCAATATATTTTTGGTAAATTAGTCAAAAAGTCGCTCTGACGGTGCCTGCGGCAAGCTATTTTAGGTAAAAATACGCGAACGTTGTATTTTAAATTCATGATAAGGGGCCACATTTTAGCCTATGGAAAGTACCAAAGGGGCGACCAAGGGGTTTTTCCTGTCTAGCCTATGAAGTCAAGGCCCGCCGGGCCTTGTAGGCCCGGGCCGGGCCCGGGCCTAAAAATTTTGCCCGCGGGCCGGGCCGGGCCTCAACTTGAAGGCCCGTTGCACATGGTTGGTCATAGGACTCAATAATCAGACAAGTTTATTAGGCGTGACGCTCCAGTTTCGCCCTCAGGAGAGTCGCCGAGGACGCAAGTCAACTCTTGGCGCCAGCTACCATTGCTCGGCATGTGTGGGTAAGTATTAATTTCGCTGTCAGTCTCAGGCTTTCCCTTCCCTGTTGTGAAGTCTTTTCAGGCTTTCCACCTTTCGGATTCGGCCATTACGATCACCAAGTAGGCTGCTACTTACCTACTATGTTTCAGACCAGTTCAAGAGCTGGGGAATCAAGAGCACGCCGATCTTCGTTGCTGACGGCGAAATCACTGGACGCGATCCGGACAGCGCCGGGACCGTCTACGGCCACCTTTTCCAGCAGCCTGAGCTAGCCGCTCAACTTAAGAAGAAGTTTGCGGCACGCCGTCTATCCGGGAGGAAGCGCAGTGCTCCAGCTAGACTGCATGACACCCTTAAGCCCGCCAACACCGACGGCCAGAACAATGGTTCCGCAGAGCCTGCGTCAGAGAAGGCTTCTGCATCGTCAAAGCCTTCGGGACCGCCGAGGAAGCGACGCCGCGAGGATTCCAGCAAGTCGGCTAACGACGAGAACAAGGTCGCCTCTGCCGACGAAAGTCCTCGGCTGCCGTTGCGTTCCAGGCCAGTGCTTCAGCTTAAGAACGGGAACGCCATTCGACCTGCACCAGGCCAGCCTTCCAACAACGCGAAGTTCATACGGAAAGTCAAGGTAGGTAGACCCGGAAGGCAGAGTGTTCCCGGTCCTGTGGCGACATTTGTATTTTTCTCCGACAATTCGGTTGGAATGCGCTTTCTCCCTTCTTGCTTTCGGAAGTAATTACTGTCGGAATCTCCCCAACTGTGGGGATCCACTCGTGCTTTCGTAATTCCTCCAAAAAAATCAGTAGAAAAAACCTCAAAATGTTTTTAAACGTACTGATAATCTCAAACAGTTAACATTATTTTTACAAATGATTTTATGGGCATTAGTTCGCTGAAAATTCATTCAGTTAGAGATGTAAAACGATAAGAAACGGGCTTTGAACAGTAAGGGGAACTCTGAACACAAGTGGGGAAGTCTATTCTTATGAATAGTTCTGCAAATGCTTCCTTTCCTAGACTGAAGCGGCGGAGATGAAGGACGGTGGTAACAAAGCCGAAGAGCATAAAGATGTGATTGCCGCACCGGAAGAGAAGGAAGTGCCTCAGCCGGAAGCGCCTACCGGAGACGTGGATGAATCCGCAGCTGCAACGTCGAAGGCTACCGCCTACGCAGCTAACTTCGGCACGGCCGTCAAGACGACCGATCCTTCTGTCGTGCTGTACGAGTAAGTTGGTTTCTTCTTCTCCGCGTATTGCTCGGACAATCATTGCATGGAAGCAGAGTGCTTGCGATGCTTATGCTCATCTACTACCCGCATTTAAGACATACCGTATTTTTTCGATTAGAGCCCCACCGTGAATAGAGCCCTACCTCCCAACGCTTGCGAAAAATACAGCCCCACCCTTCAATAGAGCCCACATCGGAATGAGCCCCATTGCCACTATGTGATCCCTAAGAGGTGAGACGTACTTTCACGGGAAGCTACCTTCCAAACAATGAATACAGCCACTACGCGTTATAGTGCTCGTACACTACATCAAACCGGTACCATCATTGAAGACTTTTATCGTTTTTTTTAACGAAAATGCCTGAACTTCGATGAGTTTTTTGTTATTGCCAGGTTATTTTCCCCAGTGTTTGCCCTTGTCGCGGGTATCCGCAAATTAGAGCCCCAGCCTTAAATAGAGCCCCACCTCGAATAGAGCCCCCTCTCAGAGACCTTACGAACAATAGAGCCCCTGGGGCTCATCACAGACATGTCTCCTCCTTATTTTTATCCTTTAAGATCGCTATTTTAGGAACATCTTCGGCGAGAACTACGCGTTCAAGCTCGTCCAGGAGAAGCAGGTGACCAAGGACGGTGTGGTGCAGACTGTTCGCACCTACCGCTGCCAGGGCTGCATGGACGGTAAGTTCTGCCCTAGTCGGCATAGTGTGGCGAAGTTGCGAACAGCGAATTTGTACATTCATTCAAGTTGCACATTTAGTCAAGGCTCGAGACCTGATCAAAGGTGACGTGCCGTTGGTGAAGACCGTCGACGGCGTGTTCGTGGAACGTGATCCGGACCATCCGCTTGGTAAGACTTCACTGCTGCGTAGTAACAGAATGAATTGCGCCGAGAACAGTTGTAACCCTTGAATTTTTAGGCAACCAGCACTTGTGCATCTCCTAGACGTCCGGCCGACCCCCGTCACCATCACCACCGATGTAGTCATCCAAGCGCCTTTTTCCTTTTGAGTTTTCTTCATTTACCCAATAAAATGCGAAAGAGAATCGTATTGTCGAGAATCCCGCGTCGTATAAATGTGTCTACATGCTGCAATAGTAGGCAACTAGAGGTTGGGATGTGCCGGGGCCTGCGCCGCTAGCGGTAATTCGCGTAGCGAAAAGCCTCAGATACATCAGATACGGTCACTGGTGTCGACACTTCGAGGAATCATGGTTACGTGTTCGCATTTCTTCAAGATATCGATCTCTTTACCCGATCGCGCATGGCATCCTACTAGCCGCATGCATGGGCTTGGTCAGTTTAATTGATTATCACAAAGTTCACTGTGGACGGTCACAAGCGATGCGTTCCTTCAAGCTTTCTGTTACGTACGTGCCAAACTTGTTAAAAGTTTTACTTTGGACGAACTTTATTCCTTAAGGATTTGCAGTAACGAAATCAGACAGAGAACGCCTCCAAACGCACATAGTACTTGGAATTTCCTACGGGACTCGATTTCAGCGCGTCAACATGCGACCTGAATTCGTAAGCAAGCGAAGGACGAAAGTTTAACAGCGTTGCGTTAGTCGTAATTCGCCTGCAAACGGTACCCCTTGGTCGTCCAATATGAAGGCTCCCTGCACGACCGGTTTCTACCGCTACAGCAAGAACTTGGTCACCACCATTATTAACTCACCGCCAGTAGCGATTGCTTGTACTGCCACCGCCACAAACCCATGTAGGTAATTTGCCTGCTGAACATGTTCAAGAATACACTTTGGACGGACTTTGTTCCTTAAGGATTTGAAGTCATGAAAGCAGACAGAGACGCGTCCGAACGCGCACAGTCACTTGGAATTCCCCACGGTACTCGATTGCAATGCGTTAACAAGTGACTGATTTCGTAGGGCAATCGTAGTTGAAAAGCTTAACAGTGTTGCGTTAATCGTAATCCGCCCGAAAACGGTGCACGGCTTCGCAGTGCGACAGGAAAGCTCCATGTTCTCCGGGATTCTACCGATACAGCGAGAACATGGTCGCCACTATTGCCTACTGTTCCAACACGCTACTCTTCTACCTGGTCCTCTTCCACACACCGAGGGAGCTTCGTGTCTACAGTCGCGTCCTTCGCTTTGACTGCATCGTGGACTACATCTTCATTACGTCGAACTTCGTCTTGGAACCGGTGTGTTTACTATCTAACAAGCTGCATTTAATCGCGGTTTGCAGCACATTACTATCCATGGCGGGACATTCTTCTTCGTCTTCAACTCTTTCGTAAAAAGCACTAGTCCCGACGTGTCATTCGCCTTTGCGCTATTGTATCTCTTCACGCTATACTTCGTCGTCGTTTTGGGTGACGGTTCCATTCGTTTACCGATACGCCGTCATTTGCAGGTTGCTTGAACGTCCACAACGCCATTTTGAGGACACTCGATCAAAACACCAAGGTGTTTGTTTAGGAATCAGGTGATGAGCAACTGGCTGCTCGTAACGCTCATATGCTCACTGAGCGGAATGTCCGTTCCCGTATCGTGCTACTTCATCTTCTATCCGGCACTGTGGGGCTGGCTACGGACAGACCGTCGCTTGTTTGATTCCCTACCGTGCGTGTTTAATGCGCGGGTGCCGTTCTTCTCCATGGAGGTATTACCTGGCTTTAAGCCATTGTTAGCATGAAGAGGATGCTAATCGTCACAAAGTGCAGATGCCTCTAATCAAGCGGCTTCCGATGAGCATTGCGGCATTGACGGTGGCGTATAACTATGCGGTCATAACGTGTTGCAGCGTCAGCATCTATCGGAGGTTCAAGAACGCCAAAGTGACGTTCAGCAAAAAGACTGACGCGATGCATCGTCAGTTGAACAACAGTTGGTTATTCAGGTAATAGGAACCCACGCCTAAGTCGAGTAACTTGCCAAGCTTTTCAGGCAGTGGGGCCGATCCTTCTCATTGTCGTGCCGCTCATCATGACGTTGGTCGTGACCTACGAGCGCAAGCAAGAGGCGCCCGAACTGATGTTGGTAAGCACGATGCTATCTTGGATCACCCTGCTCAACCCGCTCTCTACGATCTACTTCGTCAAGGCGTGCCGCTACAAAGCGATGGGACTCGTGTTTCGACGACGCAATCTCGTGCAGCCGTCTCCAACGTTCGATCACAGACTGCGAGTGGATTAAGCGTTGTTCGATTTAAGCATAATTTGTGAGTTTTCATATTAAACCACCTTTTATGCGTTAAGGAATCCCTTAACCAAAATCACTGGTCGCAGGGTTTGGAAATTCCGCATAAACGAGAGCAATTGATACGAGGCTGTAAACAGCATTTACCTAAACGAATAAAAATATGTCCATTCCGAAAAACATAGTTTCGGATGCGAATACGTCGCATTAAGTTCATCTAATGCAAGGAATGTACTCTTGACGCGGTAAACTGCAAACCACCATCCGGTTCCGCCTATCCTCGATAATTTCGAGAGACTGCCGCATCTTACAAGGAATTTGCAGTCAACGGACTCGAACTCGAGGCAATGAACGGAAGAAAATTCACGCACATTTTACACGTAGATATCGGTTCGCCGCTAAGCCATCACCCTCATTTTTAATGAAGCAAGTATCTGCCCATAAGCAATTTTTTAAGGCTCTCCGATCTCCACTAAGTGCTCTCCCAAAAACGAATGAAACGATAAACATTGGAACCCGAATTGCTGAAAGAACCCATTTATTGAGTGCTCGATCCTTAAGCTGAGCGGTACAACGAACTGTTTAATCGTGAGTAGTGCTGCCCCACAAGAATTCAGAGACCACTAATTCAGAGATTTGCAGATATAAAATCCTGTCTCTTCTGGAGGGAAATCAGCATCCCACAAATTGCATTATCCAAGTTAAACTTGCTTCATCGACTCTTAAAATGCGTGAATTCACCGACAACGAGGCCGCGCTGTCCAGGGCCAACGAGAAGATGGTCAAGACCAACAAAAAGTTGACGTCCACGAACGACGCTTTGAAGGCGGAAATGGCTGCCATCGACGATGCCGTCAAGTCGCTTCTGACGGAAATCGAGGA
Source organism: Aphelenchus avenae (assembly GCA_020875895.1). Classification (NCBI taxonomy): domain Eukaryota; kingdom Metazoa; phylum Nematoda; class Chromadorea; order Rhabditida; family Aphelenchidae; genus Aphelenchus; species Aphelenchus avenae. Next base: position 32,847 of record JNEY01001127.1, read on the forward strand.
CAAGGCCAAGCTCGTCGGTGGCATTGACAAAAGCGACGACGACCCGATTCAGCGCCTCTCCACCTACGTCGACAAGCTTCTCGCCGGAGCTGCAAGCAACGGTGCTAAGACCGGTACGTAACAGTTTTAAAGATTTACAACAACTCCATGCTGAAGACACAACGCTTGCCTGAAGGTTGTATCGAAATCCAATTAAGGCGAAAAGCGAATAAGGTCTTCCGAGCCCCGAATAGAATCGACACCATTCCGCGTCCCCCAAGTGTCCCAACGTCAAATGCTTTCTTTCAGTCAAGAACTCTGAAGCCAATGCCGCCAAAGTCAAAGAGCTCCGTGAGGACCTTATGACAGCAAGTCAGAAGAACAGTCGCCTTCAAAGCGAAGTAATCAAGCTGCAGGAGAAGATCGACGAGTTGCAGCCGCAGAAGAAGGAGAAAGTGAAGACCCGCAAGCAGAAGTGACTCGATGCTGCACCTTCTTTTCTTAAATTTCTTTTAACGCTTCTTGTGCGCATTTCTTGCAACACTCAATAAAATGTTTGATCGGGAACTGTATATATTAAAAGAGATATAGGTAGGTATAGGGAGATATAGCAGATCAGTAAGTCTGGAATGCGCAAAATATCCCAGCACGCTCATGCACATGTGTCTTGGACGACGTTAGTCATTACGCTCTAGTAGCGTCTCTTGCGAGATTGACTTGCAGAACGTCTTCGTACGTCAACGCGGTAAATCTAGCTTTGTTTGCTACTCTCGGATCGGCAAATGTCAGTGAATACCTGCATCTCCTTAATAAACTAGCTGGTGTCATCCTTTTTTGATGGGCTTACAAGAATGCCGAAGACACTGAGCATTAATGGAGTTAACTTTTGTAAGAGTGAAAAATACACTCAGCAGTGCAAGCCGGGGCATGTTGACGTTTTTCACGGAACTTGAGATGTCCCTGGCAGGGTGAACTGTACACGCCTCGGGCGATCCTCTCGCGCCGCCTCCTTAGTGTCCGACGCCACTTCGACGTCGCCGGACGGATGTCGGCCGGATGCCGTCGTAAATGCGATTCTTCTCTTCCGCCACCGATTATAGAATCGTTGCAGGTCCTGCACGGGTTCTTTTTGAAGGAAAATACACACAACGGCCGGCATGCCTGCAATTTCATAGATCGATCGGAGCACGAGAAGCACGTAACGTCTGAGTCCAACAAATGCGCACCCTGCGTAATTATCCAGGAGAAAGTGAGCAACGTTCCGGTTGTAGGAGACGGCGGCGTGTACTGGCAGAAGACATTTGTTGTGGCCGTAATGACCGTGAATAGCGACACAATGAGCACTTGAATGAAGGTCTAAAGTACGTAAGCGGGTTCTTTCATTTTGCAGTATGTCCTTGGGAGTATGCAGCAAGTGCACGAGCCTCATTCTCTCATGTTTGGCGCGTGGCCAACGGAAGAGAACATAGGAGATGTTCCCAAGCGAAATCAATGACGAAAAAGTGCTTCGATTTGATCGTGCGCGCGCATTATGCCCCCCCCCTCTTGCAAGTCGTCCGTTTCCCTCTGAAATCTAGGACTTACTATGTCTAGGTCCTCTTCCTAAATCAGCCTTACGTTGAGGTCTTTGCGTCGTAGAAGCGCTTTGATTCTGCGCTTTTCAGCAAATATCACAATGCCCTGTAGAATATAAATTAGCGATAGACCGAGCAACGCCATGAACGAGCAACCAAGGTACAAAACGTTATTTCTCTAAATTAGACCTTGGCTCAACTTCAGCAAATGGTATGCGGGTTCTTACCTTCACGGCCGACAGTTGTTTCGGGTTCAACAAGTATGCGAACGAAGTGGGACTGTATATCACTGGGGACGTGTACACTGACCCGGCTGCTATGAAAACGGGCAGTAACATCCAGAAGAACGATCGGTACGAACTGAAGAGCTTCTTGCGGAGCGTGCGGCTAACCAATGCAATGCATCGGTTCAAGGCCATGATTACCACAGTGACGGTCTGCGCACACCAAATCGCTAAAGAAACTTGGGATGAAAACGCCTTCGCCCGCAATTGGCGAACCTGTTTCGATAACGCCCATGAGATGGAATTTTTCTGGAGAATCACAGTAGCCGCCACCGAAGAAGGCATAGTAGCTACTAAGACAGACAAGGACAATTGCCATCCGAACCTGGAGCAACTTACTTGGACACTAGGATAACGGTCAAAGAAACAACGTTTAGCGCCGATAGGAAGTTCATGAAGATGCTGCAAGAACTGATTCCCGACTTCAATGCATTGAGCAGGCAGAAGAAATACAGTTGCTATAAAAGGGCTCATGATTACAGCAAGTGAAGCCGATGCCGGACAAAGCGATTTACTCTCTTCAGTTTTAGGACTGTACGAATATATTAACTTTGGAACTTACTATGGATAAGTAGTAGAAGACGCACACAAGAACCGCAGCCATGTGGTGTACCTGGTCGTGGGCCGTGCCCTTGTGTTCGTACGCATTCGAGCAGTTGTAGTATTCGTCAAGGTCGGCCCTGCTGCGCTTGAACGCGAGTCGAATGCCAATGTGCATCAGTAGCGGACGGACGCCTAAACTAAAATGTTTCGCCCATCGGATGCCTGACTGACTTCTTGAATGTATATGACTTATCAGCAACTCAGGCCGTTAACGGCAGAACTCGAGGAGTTTCATAAGACCACTCGCGACACACTGTCACTTTGCGTCTGTACTCACTTGCGGTTGGACAGCGGAAACACAAACTCAGACAACCCTGAATTATAGCCCATTCTACAACTGACAACACTTATCGGATTACCTTATGATGACTACAATGAGTAAAAAGCTGTTTGGTAAGCACCGCGTTTTGGCCGGCACGCATCGTTTTCTTGTCCAAACATGCCGACTACTGCCCACGCAAAGGACGACAGTTTAGTGCAAACATGAGTTTTGCAGTTCATTACTGCAGAGACATGTTTTTCAGCTCGCTGAACCTTTATTCGCAATTAGGATAGAATTAATTAGTCTGTCTGGTTGGTCCAAGCAGAATACGGTATTATATCCGCTCACCAGCCTTAAAGCACATCGGTCGGTTTTGTCCATGGAGTACGCAATACCGAGTTCGCCATGTAACCTCAGCGTTCTGCCATATTGTCTTCCAGAATGTGCCTTCTTGTACTTCTCCGTCTTGCTCTTCCTAACGCACTTTGCTCCTTTGGGCTCAGATGATGCGTCGCTCAACTTATAAACAAGTGTCATAAGACCAATTTGTCGGTGCAGGTTGCACCGCACTGAAAAACAAAAGAGATGCTGTCAGCTGTTCGTCATGTTCGCGGGAGAACAGAGGTGGGTTAAATCAAGCTGCAATTAGCAAATCAGTGGGTGTCAACAAGCTTTACTAGCCTGTTGCTTTTTCCATTCCACGTCGCTACGGCCATGGAGGATTTTAGCATGTTCGATTCGACGATTCGTAAGAGACGCATGGGAAAGGTAAAATCAGGATCGGGCTTTCCTAATAATATTTTCTTAACATTCACGTCATGCTAAGTTAAGGTCCTCATGAAGCGCATGTTTTCGAGGCCTTGGTAGTAACAGGTTATCACCAACAATCATATCCAATGCATCCTAAGCATTGATCCCCTTCCGTGCACACAAACACACACACGTATTGAACACCAAGTGGCACAGTAAAATTCAGACGATGCCTACCACTTGGCATAAAAAAAACGGGTGCGATACGTATCGTCCTCTTGGAAAATGTCAAATGACCTTGGCTCTAGGCTTGACTAGCCGTATCCTACGGGGGCTTGAACTGTCTACTGGCAATTAACTCGTTGTCGTTTCTTCAATCTATCATCAAGTTCTCCTAGGAGTACATCATGGAGCCAACTCTACGTAGTGCCATCGGAGACAGTCTACGAGGAAAAAGGGTGCTCGACGTCGGTTGCGGACATGGTAAGTGCCAACCGCTCGTATACAGCCTGCTGTATTTTGCAGCTGCATGGCTCCCTACAAATAATTTTCCGGTTTGACCCCGAACACTAATGAAAAAACGGTATTCAGGCTCGTTATCCGCGGAATACCTCAAGTGGGGTGCGAAATCGGTAGTTGCGGTTGACTCCAATGCGCATGTGATTCGAAGCTGCAAGGCAAAATACGGTACGCTCTGCGCGTATGCTCCAAATTAGTTCCAGCGTGTAGCCGACAGACGACTGGATTTCCATGTGCGTTCGCCCATCGACATGGGATACCATAACGAATTCGACGCCGCGATGGCCATCTTCGTGCTACCGTTCTGCGAGAACTACGAGTGGCTCAAAACGGTCCGTAGCCTAATGCTTAAGCGGGGCTGCTAAAGAGCGTGCTGCTTGTAGGTCTTAAAGAGTATCGCAAAGGCTCTTAAGCCGAATGGTGTCATGTTCGCGTACGTCCCAAACGGCGACAAGAACATCAGACCCATGAAGGGCGAATGTGAAGCCACCGGTAAGTCTCGTCAGGAGCCGTCCACAAGGTGCGCGGAGATCACTAGGGAGAGCACGGAAAGGTAAAAATTTGCCCGCCGCAAGGTTCCACATGGGCTACCACGGCGCGATCGATCACAGAGGGAGACAGGCTAGATAAACGCTATGTGGGTTCACACGCACTTTCAAGATAGCCCCTTACGGTTCAATGTGTTCGGACATCTTTAGGCGCCACGCTTGTATTTCAACACTTACCGCCCAGCGATGCCGAGAAAGCAAAAATGCGTCTTTGTGGAGCGGGTAGGATCCCCAGTTTTTTTTATCTTAGAGCCTACCTACATTCCTTCTAGACGACGTGAAAGAGATGCCAATCACCTTCTACTACTGTGAGACCTACGAAAAAGCATTGCGTGAAGCAGGGTTCGACGATATCGTATGGTGCCCGCCTCGCATAACGAAGGAAGCTCAGCTGGAGTACGGAGAACCGGCCTGTCATGACTTCGTCACTCCGCCGCGAGACGTCGTCTTTCGGGCGGTCAAGCAGTGAGCTGACTGCTTACCTTTCTTTCATTGCTTACTTGTACCCTTGGCCTCTGTATCTTTTTGAAATCAACTGTATTCACTATACGAAAACCTATTTTCCCGGTTTTGAACGCTCTGGAAGTCCAATGAAGCGGTGATTAGAGTGAATAAAACACATTACTCTACTAAGTCGTGGGCCTACATTGAACACACCTACGTGCATACTCATGTATCAGGACTTTCGTGATGTCTGAATTAGCAACAATGGCAGCGTCGACCGCTCTTGTCGAGGCCTGCCAGATAACGCATGAGATTCATGCATTTATCCACAACCCACAAGTCCACGTAATTCTCTTTAGCATGATCGAAAACGGGGATATTTCTAGCGCGGAACTTTTCGCCGGCCGCCTTGGATTGTGTCATCTCTGCATGGTAACGGATGGGACTGCGCTCACGTGTGTCACCGTCGTCCCGGCATAGGTGACCTTTGCGCCTCGCTGCAGACCGACCATCGACAGTACTTCGCCTCTCATTCTTGCGTTTGTAGTTAAGTAGATCACCGGTGGTAGGCCTAAAAGTACTCTCGTCTTCCCTTCTAACTCACTTACGGCTAGTGCTAACACAGGGGGCTTTCACAAGTGTAAGTAAGTTGAGTATGAACCGAATACACATTCGCTTTGCCTCTGCGTCTTAACTGACAAAACATTTATTACTTACCGTGCGCTAAGACCCAGCAGAGTTGGCCGGTCAGGATCAGTGCGGCGCCGACGGGAAAGTACTGCATGTAGACGTAGATGAAAGCAGCGACAGCATTCACCGTGCTGATCAGGCCCACTTGTAGGAACACCTAAAGGTGCATGAAACTCCAAGCGTCAACTAAGTTGATCTCAGACGTAAGGCTTGGGACGCACATTTTGACTAAGCGTACTAAGGGTTATAGGCCCACTTCGACACGCGGAAAATCAAGCGGGTTTTCGGGGTGGGGGGGGGGGGGGTCTCAAAGTAAACCGGCCGGTTTCGACGTTCTCAACAAACTTACTATAGATTGCTTCGAAGAGGACTGTGTTCCCGCAGATTTCAAGCATAGTCTCACAGAAAATATCAGATAGAGACCAGCCAACGCGAAGAGCACGAAGATGTTATGGAACGAGAACGGATAGTTGTGATACTGAAATGTCCGACGGTCAGCTCCTCACCGTTCATTCAAGACGTTACCGCTCCCGCCGTATCGTCGATGTAGCCCAAGTGAGGGTTGAAGAAGGACGAGAGGTAGATGCCGTTGAAGAGCACTGGCATCGTGAAGACCGCAATGTAGAGTGCGTACGCCGTCGGAGGAACCAGCCACAGAAAGCTGCGCCAACCAGCAAGCAGGCGATCAGCCCAGTATCGCGAAGACATTTCGACACATCGGCTCAGCGCCAGTAGGACCGCAGTGGTCGACTCGGCGAACCACATTGCTGTAAGTCAGATTAGTTAACTGGGATTCACAGCTGTATCTTACCAAAGCCAATCGTGCCACCCAGATAGATTGTCGTCGGGTAGCTGCAGAAGACAGCGCCCTTGATTGCCATGAACCCTAGAAGCGGAAGCTCAGATTCGAGAACGAGATTCGAGAAAGATTCGAGATCATTAACGTGCTCCGAAAAAACTGTTTCACTTTGGCATCAGTTTGAGTAGTTTCGATCCACGTACCTTCGAGGAAACCTGCTACCCAGAGAGCAACCATATCGACGCATCCAATATAAAACATGAACTTGTAGCACGAATGTGAAGTACGCTTCCAAATGACGATGATGCAGGGAATATATAGAGCCTGAAAGACGCGTGTTTTTACTATAAACTATTTTCACCCAAGTGACCTCGAAAACGACAAACAATGCGACGAAGGCGGCACCGATGATGGGATGATGTCGTTTCTCGAACGGCACTTGATCAACACTGTACGATGAGCAGTTGTAGAGTCGCTCGTATTCAGTCGGACGAAAAAGAAAGGTTTCCATCTTATGGTTACCCACTGGTCTTTCAACTCAACAAGTCTTGAGAACTACACAACTGCGCGACAACGACCAACTTGCTGCAACATCAAGTACTCTCGGTACTTGTTCCCAGAGGCTGCACTATGTACTATGCCACCTCTCGTTATAAGCCAAACGAGCCGCTTAAGCGAATTCGGTCGTTAATTAAGACCCTAGGGGTGCGTACCTTTAGTAACACTACCGATAGCCGTTTCCGGGAACAGTCTGGTTTCGAGAAAACAGACTAACCAACACGTGCATAAAACTACTTTACTGCGCCCTAATCATGACGACGAACGCTCTGGGGACATTCCATCAGTTCTACGCGACTAGCGGCGTTCATTCGGCGGAATGGGCTAGCTTAAACGCATAGCGAGAAACCGGTAGCATGCTTGCGACAAAGAACACTTTAGCACTTTAGCTAGGAGATCGACTTCTGGTGCACCTAGTAGGACAGCGAAATTAGCAGTACGGCAAGCCTGCTGGCGGCGTTCACCGATGCTCAGTCATCATGCCGCTCCCACCAAGCTGCCAAGCGCTTCTGTATTTCTGCATTCCAAAAGGGCGTTTGAGATCAGAATGGCGTGTAGTGATGATGGTATACATTATACTATCGAGAATGCCTTATTCTCGGAATACGAGTTGCAATGACTCTGTTTCCGCTGGCGCAACCAATTCGTACAACTGTATAAATGGAAGAGCGCCGCTCTAGGGAATAGCATGCATCTACTCAGGTTACCAACTGGGCCGGATACACGTGGCCGGACACCCTAGGGACTGTACGCTGTCGGTGTACTCAGTGAACAGTTAATCGCGTCAACACTAGCACAGAAGGCTCCGAGAATTTTGGCCCTACATACCTGACAAGACCTCCAGACTGCGTGAAAGCTTACGGATCATTTAAGGCCACTCGTTACTGTTAAAACCATGGAAAGAGTACAAAAAGGTGTAAGCCACTTACTGAATTTGATGCATACAGCCAGAGTACAGCCAGGACGCTAGATATGGGAGCTCTACCGGTAGACCACTGGGTTCAACACACTGCGTGATGTCTGTCTGTCCGGATCCGCATGACTTGCCATCACGAGCACTACGAAGTATGCTGCAAATGCTGAACGATTATTCAGGTCCAACCTTTCACGATTCACCTTTATTTCGTTAGCGACCGCGCTCGGATAGCGCGATGCAGAAAGAGTAAAATCGTGGCAGTATGCAAATGTGTGTTTCAGAATGAGATGCAGTTTTGTACTTTTGAAGGGAACAACATTTTTACGCCGGAACACCCCACGGTGGAGCTCGTTTGATAAGCCGATTGTTATGTTTGCTCTACGAATCGATTCCGATCCTTCGCACGTTACCGGGTTTCCCATTCCGCATAAAACGCACAATGCATCGTTCGGTCTTTCTCGACACAAAGGCTGGGTCCTTGAAGGGATTTCTGCATACCCTCAACAATGGTAAATCCGCGGAAATCTACCTTGGTATTCCTTACGCTAAGCCACCCATTGGAGAGCTGCGGTTCGAGGTATTTGTTATCTTCCCAAAGTACGAATGACAACAAACTTAGCAATGCGTTTGCAGAAGCCCGAATTGCTGACGTCGTGGGACGGTTTGCTAGAAGCCACAAAGTATGGTCCCGGATGTTATGAGCTCACAAACCTGGACGAAATGTCTTGGACGAACGTCGATGAGAACTGCCTGACGCTGAACATTTTTCGTCCGTCCGACCTTGTAGCAACGAAGCGATCCAGAGGAACTTTGCTACGCTTTTCCTTTTAGCAAAACCGTCCGGCTGATGGCTGGCCCGTATTGGTCTACGTTCACGGCGGTGGATATGGAATGGGTGCAGGTATTGTGGAAGGTTCCGAAAATAACGGAGCGACTAGATTTATAGCCGAGCCATACGGCTATGAAACGCTTGGCAACAATTTCGTTTCTCAAGGCCTCATCGTTGTCCTTCTGCAGTACCGTCTTGGAGTTCTCGGTAAGTCGTTACTCAGCTGTACGGAGCCGCGATGCCGATTAGGGTTCGCTTCTACCGGAGACGACGTGCTTCCCGGCAACCTCGGACTGTGGGATCAGACTACTGCGTTTCGGTGGCTGTATGAATTCATCGGAGATTTTGGCGGCTGTCGCACGAATATCACCGCGTGGGGCCTCAGCGCTGGGAGCAGCTGCGTCGGTCTATTAGCGCTGTCGAAACATTCTCGGGGTATGGTAGCGGCTTACGAGGTAGGTGCCAAGTTATTCAACGCTCAGACTACATAGCGAGGACCATCCAAATGAGCGGGTCACCGTTAGCCGAGTGGGCGGTCAGCGATGCTGTTACCGCAGCTACGAAAGATCTCGCTCGAGAACTGAGGTGCGACTCCGACGATTCGCATCAGATCAAGGATTGCTTAAAGCGCAGTAGCTGGGATAAAATACACGCTGCCGTTATGAGGACAGTAAGCAAGTCGGTTGCAAGTTCAGTCAGCCCCTATTTTCTTAAGGGCATGGCGCGCCGAGAGCCGAACTTGCTCAAGTATCAGCCTAGGATCGACGGCGACTTCTTCGACGCAGATCTACTCCCACTTCTGCGGACAGCGACGCCGAAGCCCACCATGATGGGCTTCACGGATAAGGAGGCCATGTACTTCAGTTAGTTGCTTTCCTTTGACGAGTTCATCCTTGTCCTGGTGGCTCATCATAATGCGCGGTTTTCAGCTGTCCTCGGATGGTACAAAAATTCGCTGAACAAACTCTACGTGGAGCCTTCGAAATTCGATAAGTTCAGCAGAGCTGACTTCCTCAGCTTCCTCTCAACCGCAGTAGCATCGAAGTGCGGTCAGCATAAGGTGCAAGCTCTGTCAGATCTAGTGGACTTCTATCTTAGCGACGAAGCAGCCGCACATACTAACCGTTACTACTACTTGGAGAAGTATGATCAGGTAGGTGCAGCATACTCGCCAGGCAAAGCAGATTGTGCTAACCCACATGCACAAGCGCTGCTTTCCAGGTACTGTCGGACACAATTTTCATCGTTCCAATTCTGCGACAAGCAACATATCAAGCTGAAACGGACTGGCCCACCTACCTCTACTTCAACACTTACTACAACCCAGCACAATTTTGTGGGGAAGTGCCCTGCAAAGGCATGATAATTATTAAAGAACGGCACGAAGCACGAGACCACTTATAGGTTGTACCCACGGAAACGAGTACCCATACATGAACGGATTGTTTCCCATCACGGAATTTGAATTCACGGACGCGGACCGTCAGCACCAATCGTTCTGGGCTAGCGCTATAGGCAGCTTTGCAAAGACTGGGTAAACATAGGGCTTTGACAGTAGGAAGGCTGGCTGTTTCAGGAATCCAGTCGCAGAGGGTGTGGACTGGTGCCCGGCCTCCAAGGAGAATCCTCTGCGTCATCTTCATGTCGGCAAAGATCTTAGCATTCACGAGGACTTAATGAGCGACCAACTCGAGTTCTGGAGCAAACTCAGTGCAAAGTATGGGTCTAACTTGATCATGGATAGAGACGGGGCTGTCACACAGACTGCGAAGAACTAATACGGGCTTATAATGCGGGATCAAAGCGTCCTAATAAAGGTTTTCTGTAGTGGTTTAATAAAGCATGACTGAATGAATCGCACCAGTATACAGTTCAAAAGTAGTGGAGAGGGGGGGGGGCTCGCCCTAGAGCTAGACACGCATGCATAGCTACATAGTTTCACTTCCCCGTTTAGCCACGAAAAGGAAAATCTTTTTTGGCAGATAACTTCCTACGCACATGACGATTAGTCAGATGCAAAGAGACCTTTTCCACTGGCACAACAGGCTCGTAACGGTTCGTGAAAGCTCTTCGCCACACTGGAATCTTCGATAGTGAACGGAGCTCAAAAGATTTGTCGATGTCATCGGCGTTCGGATGACGGTGCTGTTCCTAGACCAAAAAAAAATTGAAAAGCACGGACCGACGATATTACCATTCCAAGCTCTCTCCAGTTGTTGAAAGTATATCGCTGTTTCCTGCGCTGCTTCATGGACCATTTGGTCCCCGAACACATTGCGCACGCTAGGATGACACGGCTCTACATAGCTTACAAAGTGCATCCTCGAGTCTAGACTCGAGCCCATTCTCCGGAAAGAAGCGGAACGAAGTGACTGACACTGGCGCAAACTGACGACCCCGATGACGTTCGGGAACCTGAAGAATAGCCTCAGCCGGCATATGATCAGTTATGGAGTCGTTGTCAAATTCCTAGTGATTTGTGTCACTTTTTTGGCTAATAGAATCCTTTTCCTGCCCGGCCAACGTTGCGCTAAGGAGCTTGAGAATGCCCTCTAAGATGCCCAGATATTGCCAAAAGGTTCGTGCCAACCTACATCATCACCGCGATGTTGCACACCTGCCACATAGTACGGTGGACGACATCGTTCGTCGAGAATACCGGTACAAGGACGAGGCCAAAGCAGCCGGCCTGTGCAGCCCATACGACCACATACGCCTTCTTCAGCAACTGAAATTTTTTAAGGTGCATGTTGCGATTCCATTTCGGAGAAGGCATTATCTACGTACCCGCGTCATGCGTATGTTTTCGGTGATCTGGAATCGCTCGCTGAGCGAGTACGAAAGCTGGTGCTTTGATGGAACGCTGATATGATAATACCGCGTGTTGCGATTGCTGCACCAAATAAAGGCCTATAAAATTGGCGTACGGCATGACAGAGCAGACCAGTACCCTTACAGTTATTGCCAATATGTTTGTCACTCCTACGACGACAAGCGGTAAGACTACGCTGCACAGATCTATAAGGAACAGGTTAGGCTGCAGTACTACGGGGCACTAAAGTCCTTACGTTGAGTTCTCGAAATGCAGAGTGCCGCGGAAGTCGCAATGGTCGTCGCGATTATTACGACGGAGAGATAGGTGCGTCTACGCGTTTCGTAGTCACTAACGTAGACGGTGGAAAATACACGTTCAACTGCAGCAGCTGGTAGAGTCAACGATGAGACATAAAAGATGTAGGTACGGGTGATATAGACCGCTTCAAATATCCAAACAACGCAATCGGACGGGTCTAAACGTGAACATTCTCCAGGCAGAAAATCGGCGTTCCTACCCGAATTGTCCCAGTTCTTCTCGAAGGCGATCGAAATGAAGCGTAGCGGCGACAAGCAGATAAAGTGAAGGGCGGTATTCGCAAAAATCCGCTTGAGGTTTATGTGCACCTTGGACTTCATTCCATAGCGGAGCGCTAATCCGACAAGACAAATGCCGCTTAGTGTCATCAGTATTTCGATGCCGTACATGACATCGAAAAGCGGTATTAGCTGAAGTCGGCGAATCGTTTGATTGACTCTTGCAGGGCCACGAAACGTCATGTCGGACGTAGCGCTGAGTCTTGCCGTTGATGACTTTAGGGCCATGACAGTGTCGCGACAAATCGACTGACTACACAATTCCTGCACGTTACTGTGTTGGAAATCTTCGAAAACAGCAAGCAGGTGCGAATATTTCTCGCAACCCAGGCGGCGTACTTGTATGCGCCTTGTCTACACTTACGACGATTTCGCAAATATCATGAGCATGCACTTTCGCAGAGCAGTATATTTGTTGTTCAAGGTGCACCTGTTCGACAACGCTCCTGGTTGTGCATGACGCCACGGGTTTCGCCAGGCCAGCACCAATCATAAGTGACCAGCCATACGTATGACACGCGAATATAACGGTTTTTTGGAATGATCCGCGGATCCGTAAAAAATTCTTAGGTCTTGCAGCATGCATCGTAGCAGAAACATTCAGATTGTAGTTTGAATGACACCAGAACCTTTGTCCATACGCGAAACTTTTTTTGAGTCGAACGGACACTGGGGAACTAATGTTACGCAACTGCCGTGAGAGACTAAAAAGATTGACATACGTCCACTGCAAGGTGCACTCAGAAGAGGAATTTTGCAGCGAGGTTGACATAATTTTTTCTTCACCTCTAGGGTGATACCTTGTCTTTTCTGTCTTTTGCGTTGCGCTGTCTTTTACGGTATCCTGTCCCTATGGTAGATAAAGTCTCGAATAATGCCCATGTTTTTATCCACACGCGTCAACGGAACTACTCGCAATACGTGAAGAAGCGCCAGTAGCGCCTAAACAAACCAAGACAAGCGGTACGTTTTTACAAGGCGATTTTCGGATTTGGATGTCATAAATCTTGGTAGCCGTCCGGTCTTTAGTCGTGGTTGGGCGCGTTCTGGCAGTCGGTGAACTTCTTCACGTTGCCCCAGCCGGTGATCTCGGTGCCCATGACGAGTGTGTAAGTGGAGGTGCCCGGCGTGGAGCAGCCGTTGAAGACGGTCACGATCTGCGCGATTTTGTCCGACGTCGCCGGGTACTCGTTGCCCCAGATCAGCGTCTCGATGCGCTTCTTGTACGAGTTGAAGTTGGCCTTGTCACCACGTGGCCAGGTGTTAAATGCCGCGTTGACGCTGTCCGTCAGCGTCGTGCAGTTGCAGCCGGAGCCGATCGTGATCAGTGGGCCTCGCTTCACGCAGCTCAGGTCAGCCTCCGCAGTGCTGGCCTCCACGGTGGTCTCCGCTCCAAAGTCCCAGCCGTGGTTCTTGAACTGAAAGAGGCAGGTGAATGAAGGTAAGTCGCGTCAAGGACGTACGAAAGAGGCGCAGAACCGGAGGTCGAAGATGCTGCCCCACTCGCCGAGAGTGATGCGGTCGACTGCCTTCAAAGCCTTGATGTCGAATAACTTGTAGAACTGATAGAGCTGCGCGGAGACGTAACCCATGCGCAGGTAGACGTCGGTCTCCGAGACGAAGTACGCCTCCAGCTTCACTTTGATCTGCTGGATCTGCTGGCGCGTAGAGAGCGAGAACGACTCGTTCAGGAAGGCCTCCTCCAGCGCCTGGATGATCACACATTCGGAAGCAGAGCCGCCGAGGACCACATCGACGTGGGTGATGCGATGATACTGGAATGGGGGCATTCACATGGATGTGTAAGACCGTACAAGGGTACTTACCACATGGCAGACGTCGATGAACTGCTCGAGAGTGCCGAATCCTTCGATTTCGCACTCGAGGAAGAACTCCTCCCACTCGGCGTGCAGCTCGAAGAAGGCCTCGAACTTCTCGTAAATGAGGGTCATCTTCGCTTCGTAGGTGATGGAGACGTCGATGAGGATCACCTTGAGT
>JNEY01001128.1:0-29728 GCA_020875895.1 Aphelenchus avenae
ACTCGGATCAGGGCCGTAGGCAGGATTTCGGGATAGGGGTCGGGCACGGGGCGGGGGGGGGTGGACCCCTAAAAGGGATAAGGGATTCTTGCTAGACAAGTGCTGTGTGTTCTTGAAATGCTGCCAGCAACTAAGGTCATTAGATTTTAAGTGACAGTGCCAGTTCAGCTTTGTGACGTCTGCAGTTTCTTCCTGAGCGTTCTTTTATAAAATTGTCCTCACCTTTCACATCTCTTTTGATTACCTTGTTTTGCTTTGACTTACTGTTACTACAAAGTCGATTTTGATTGCCAGATCCCGATCTCATGTGCCGTACTTCGTATGGTCACTGTATTTAGAGTGTTAAGGCTCTGCGTCGCATTGACATTTTCAAAAAAATAGTTCCTTCGGATTTAAGTGATTATAGCGTTCTTGATTGATTCGTCGCAGTTTGGTTCAACCAGAAACCGTGCTGCACTTCGGATAAGCGCATTCCCGAAGGCGAGAGTGACAGATTTCATAAAAATGTCGTTGTACACAGCATTCCGGATCGAAACAAGAGTATCGGACTAGGTTCTCTGATGACGGCGGTAGGAACGCAATGATCTTTGTACGCAACCTGTTACTTACGCCAAACCTCTCAAAAATCCTTTCGCTGAAAAAGCAACGTCTGTTCAATGGCGGACGACCGATTTGTAACAAGGTGCGGAATACAACCTGTGCCTAACATATACAGAAACCGTATTGCTGTCTCTAAAAAGATAGGAGGCTTTCTATACACAAATAACTTCTTTAAGGAATAGTGCATTATGCACACCGCAAATCAGGTTTTGTATGGAGAATTCGTAAATTTGATTCGCGTTTGAAACGCGCCAAAAAAAACGACCTGGTTCTGAGCTACTTCCAATTTGAAGGTCAATTATCTACTTCGCGTCGGCTTATTTGGGTCCGCTTTTTTTGGGTCCACTTTGATGATGGGCCCACTATTTTTGGGTCCGCCTTTTTGGGGTCCACCATTTTGTGGGTCCGCTGTTTTGGGTCCTCTCTTTTTTTGTCTATGAGGAGGCTGAATTCGCATATAGCACCGAGTTCGTCATCACCGTTAAGGAGCTTCAGTGTGGTACGAAGGCCGGCAAGGGCTCTACGGTGTTCAAGGGAATCTAGGCTGCAGTTTTGGTGTCTGTGCTCATAGGACTGGAATTCAATTTTTTAAAGTTTCAGAAGTGGTACGTTGTCCAAAGCGGGACGAGCGAATTATAACCCACGTCAGGGGTACTCCTCTAACGTTATCTGACAAAGACGATGCTGATGTCGGCTCAGCCATACCTTAGGCATATCTGGCCGAAAAAAGCCTTTAATATAGTGACTGCAAGCCTACCTGCGCGATAAGTCGATAAATATGCGATAAATTTATCTGTCTACTTAGTAAAAGTTACCTCGAAAGCTTCTACTGCTTTGACTGAATGAATGGACGATTCCTTAGCGTGGAAGTCACTACCAACCTTTTACGACCTCATGGATTGACATCATGAGTGATCAGACCTTGTGACGCGGTCCGCGACCACTGCAAAGAACAGGGCAAGTCCACGCATTAACCTGCTTTTCTGGCTTTTCGACCATGACCGCCACACCGCATTTTTATTTTTATTGCCGTTTATTATTGCCGTCAGGTTTTTGTTTAAGTCCGTGCAATATTGCCGTATCCATACAACACTAATCGGCTCGTGCGGCTCTATGAAAAAAACTTCCAAGCCACCCCATCGACTTTTGTATCATTCAATATATATTCGAATGTTATTAAACGACTTCACATTTGTTTTGGCTGAATCCCCCTTTTGACCCCTATAAAAGGGGTTAACCCCCAAATTTGTGATTTTCGAAGTATTTGGAAATCGTGTAGTACCCAAATGGAAACCCTTTGATGAGCCGACTACGGAAAATTCTTCGTTTTGGTCCAGAGCCCCCTGGCTAGACAAGGTTTTTTCAAAATATAATGGACTGAACTTTTTTATATTAAACATCTTCTCGCTTCAGGTACCACGATGACACGAACAGTGCCAAAATTGCATTTGACTTAGGGAAGCGTAAACAAAAGCGCATAATTTCCGAAGAATGACGAACGGCGTGATGCAGCAGTATCCGACGCTTTTGTTGAAGTGCTAAGTTCCTGAAGGATAGCGATTTCATTTTCACTTCACTTCACTAACGCACAAACCCACCTAATCCGGAACACTGAACGAGGGTGACCTTGTTTGTGCGCCGGAGACGGATGTCTCAGAAGCCTCTTTAGCGCTACTTGCGTAACCGTGACGGGCGAAATTTCGCGCATTCGCACAGCTTTCCCGTCTAACTTGCACCGGTAAAGTATTTTGATTTTTATTTGTAAGAGCTTGCGGCAATACTTTGCGACAGATGCCCTACTCTCCATTTTGTACTCTTCTTCCAACCCACATTCTTTGAAGAACACACTGTTTGCCCCATCTGCATGCCCCGCGTCGGAATATCCCGTTTAAATTGAGATGTGGCTGTTAGTGAAACACTAACTATGTCCGAACAAAGGCTCCCCTATAACACTAGCCAGTTAAAAGATCGATTTTCGATAGATCGAAAATATTAAGATTATAGATTATTTAGATCAAATTCCTCAGTTTCGAGATGAGCCCAGTTCCCTAGAACAAAGGCCAAGATGACAAGACATCAGGTTTTTCTATCACCAAAAAGCATAAATTTGACCGCTTGCAGTCTGCCGGCGTTAGTCAGAAAAACCTAGCATTTGCCGTTCGGGGGTAGATTTGCGGAGGAAACCAAAATATCTCTAAGTGTCTCAGGAACCGCTTCGTGTATGCAGCTCAAAAACAACAACAAGTTTAAAAAAGCTGGGTGTTACTCTTTTCCCGCCAAGCAGACGGTATAAGTAATCTGAGCATATTCTTATTCTCGATGTACTCCGGTTTAACTTGAGTTCTAGAAAGGTTGGAGCACGTGGCGCATTTCATTCGTCAGTCTCGAAAGCACTAGACATCCTGAACGGCGAAGTTTTCGTACCTTCACCCGGTTTTGCATTACAAGGGTATTACCAGGAATTTGTTGTAGCAAAATTACCCGTTTTCCGAATTCTTTGCTTTACCAAAACTTTGCGAAAACTACTTGGGTATGGAAAACTGACCCATGCAGCCACGAAACTCCTCTCCGCTATACGTAGCAGTGGATCAAAAGCGGCAAAAGCGTCTCACTACTCAAGCGAACGGTAGCAAAAGGCGTTACACAACTCTAAAGCTAGTCCGCACCCGATGCTCATCGATGACTTCGAATTGTCTTCAGTTGCACCGAAATTTCATATTTTTTTACATTCTCACTTACCCGCCCGTGTCACCAGTTGCACAAGACCTGTATCGGAAGCACGTTACGGTGTCTAGCGGATCATGTGCCATTCCTGTCCGTTCATTTCGTTGGTCGGAAACGCGCATATGATGCTTTGTCCCGTTATATGCTTACTTTGGGTTGACCTTAGTGCATGTCTGGTAGTGCTAGTAATATCGGGTGACAATTCGTAACGAACAAAATACATCGCATTGTTGAACTTAATCCATGTCGAAGTGTGTTCACTTCAATCAGGCCCGACGAGGGGTGGTCTTTGGGGCACTCGCTGTCGGACACAGTCATCATGTAAGGTCGTAGCATAGCTCACAGAGGCTCGCTTAAAATTTCTTGACTTAATTTGAAAGCTCGGCGCGCATAGTGTGCCTGCATGGAAGTGGTCGTTTCTTTGTGGGTGTGGTCGGGTTAATAAAATCCAGTTTTTCTATTGTGCACCGCCTTCTTGACTGCTGGCATTCTATTCCGAGATACGCTTCGGATGAGGTTTATCTATTAGCGCCTGAGTCGCGCTTCGCGCGGCGGCGCCGCTAGGGGTGAAACATCTGCTTTCGGAACGTTTAGAAACTAATAAAAGACGTTGCTTCGTTATTGTCCCTCCTCCAGAAATCACGCCCGTTCGACGCAAAGATAAGCTATTCCTTGTTGACTTGACTACAGAGGTCTGTTCGATTCGTTTACCGTAGTTCTTCTAATATAGACCCTGGGGCTATATTTTTCGCAAGGTCTCCCCCAGGGGCTATATTAGAGGGGGGGGGGGCCCTATTCGAGGGTGGGGCTATATTTTTCAGATCCGCTGCAGGCGCCCGCCCAAATGGGTCAAAAGAAGGCCGTGAAATGAGTGTCAAAGCGAGTAGTTCTAGGAGGAAGCTCAAGACGCGAAAGTGAAAACGATGTGAAGTGATGAAGTGACGAGTGGACCTGCAGGTTTTGCAATCACATGATAAAGAACGTTGATGTTATGTGCGCCATTATTTTCCGCTATACGTATGTTACGGACTGGTAGCATATTCCCCTGCGTCGTGAAAGTGCTTAGAGTAAGCGATTAAAGGCATCATGGAACAAATATCAGGCCGTTCTGTCTTGCTCTAGTGCAAACCCTCGTTGCCATTCCCCTACACCTAATCGTGCTTCGCCGGTATTCGCCAAAGATGCTACTTGTTGGTAAGCGTTCATTTCGCAAGCCATTTGCGCATTGTCCATTTGGCACAGCGTAGTTTGGGCAAGCGGCCTGCATGGGCAACAAGCAAGCCGCTGGCCACTTGGCATGCATTTTCTCCTTTTGCGTCTCAGCTTGCTTAAAGTTGGCGCTTATTATAGCGTCGGCGGCGCTCGGAAAGTTCAGTTTAAAATTGGTTAGATTGATGAGGAACGCAGTTTTTTAGACGAGATTCGCCCGCGCCAGTGAGAGCATGTGTCAAATTCGAACGCGCTCTTTAATTTCTCGTGCGCAGTCTTTCTCTGGGCGCAACAACCATGGACGTGGGCCGTCTTCAGGAGCACATGAACTTCTTACCGACAGATGCCAAAGCGAAAGAGCGTCGCCAGGTTAAGGAAGTTCAAAACGTCATACAGGTTTCTCTTGGCCCGAATTTTGCAGCTATGCTCCTTTTTCCACTACCCATGCAAAGAATTATTTATGGCAACAGCTGTCTAAAGCATCACACAATTATGCAGCTACTTCGAATTTCTTACAGTCGCCCGACTAACGAATGTGTGTTCATAATAGGTCGTCATCGATAATTGAGCGATCATTCTCATGTGGCAACGGCGCCATGGGCCGCTTGACCTGTGTCCGTATAAAGAAGAAAAACGAGACTGACACTACAATCTTCGACTGCATATTTGGCGACAGAATACAGGTTCATAGTTTTTGCTGCACGAACAAGGAATCGAATCCAACTAGGAAACGAAACACGTAGGATGAAAGGCTGTTTGATGCGACGTGACTACGCAAGTGTGTACGTCAGAAAGGAGAATTTCCGTGAAGTTTTGAGAGACAAGGTTAAACTGCGCTTCTTTTTTTGCTACTTCCTGTGTATCTTAAAATGACGTTAAACCGCACTATTTTTGCGTTTTCATTTTATCTTGGGTTTTAGAAGGAGGACTGGCGAGTTATCCGGTAGACCCGTGACGCGATAATAACGTCGTGTCAAGGCTCACGACACCTCAAGGCGACTAACTCTAGTTTAAATTGTACGAGAACACTTATAATGCAAGAAATACTTTAAATTCTATAATAAGTTTCGAACTGCACGTAAATAATAGGAACTATTCTTGTATAAGAGAATTTACGGTATGTTTGAAGACTGATTACCGTAAACACCATTTTGACCCGACCTCAGTGAATTCCCAAAGGTGGAGTCGAAGGCAGTCATCGAACAGGTTTTTTCTTTGGTTCGCCCATTTGTAACAAGTTGTGCCGTAGGAATCATGCTAGCTGTGCATGTTGTGAATGCCTAGATACAGTAGCGAATAAGACAAATGTAATTTCAAAAATAGTTGGTTATAACAATGCAAAAACAAGCACATTTCGGTTCCTTGTCCAGAGACTTGGCTCGCCATTTGG
This sequence comes from Aphelenchus avenae, assembly GCA_020875895.1. Lineage (NCBI taxonomy): Eukaryota > Metazoa > Nematoda > Chromadorea > Rhabditida > Aphelenchidae > Aphelenchus > Aphelenchus avenae. Next base: position 5,924 of record JNEY01001128.1, read on the forward strand.
GAATGCGTTGTAGCAGGGGTAACTGGAATTCCGGATTCAGGTTTCCGATGCTTTTTTCCTGTACCGATTGCCGAGGTATAGGCTGAATTCTAGGGATGTTAAAATTGCGCAAAGTGGGCTCAGATTTGCCTAGTGTGATACGCCGGCCAGGAGATCCCCGGGTGGGAATATTTCGTCTGCAATAGCTTAATAAGTCAGTAGTGTAAGTGTGTTTATGGCATTAGTCTGCTTAAGCAACTTTCCTTTTCGATGGTTGTCATAATATTCTTGAGACTTGTACAGATTTTTGTCAACATGTGCTCGAAAAAACGTTCTCGTAAATAAGCCGCCATAAATCTGTCGAAACACGAATGTCACCCGAAAATGGTCGTCGTCGCAACCGTGCCTTTCACAACGACGAACACCTGCGCATTGTGCTGGTCGTTTTTTATGTTCGCAGTGACATTGCTTAATGATTGCGTGTGAGCTTACTTACATGGTAGTCATCACCATAAGCCACCTGAACAGGGCCGTATTTAGCGGGGGGGGGGGTAGGGGACCCTTTGGTGAAACAAAAATTTTTTTAGAAAGTTGGTAAAAAGTTAAGCTAAAATGGGTCTAAGAAGCTTAATGAAGGCTAAATATGCCATTTCTAACGTTATTTTAGCCATTTGGCGCCCACTTGGACTAGAGATCGACAGCCGTACCGTATTCCGTGGGGAACGCTCATCTCGGCAAAAACATCTCGGCAAAAACGATTCGGCAAGTTTCAACTCGGCAAAAGTACGACTCGGCAAAAATTCAACTCGGCAAATCACAACTCGGCAATTTTTCAACTCGGCAAATTTCAACTCGGCAAATTTTCAACTGGGCAATTTTTCAACCCAACAATTTTTTAACTAAAAAGTGAGCCAGTCCTTGGGAAACCCCGACACTCGCACCCCGAGTCTCACTGTCGAAGGTCCTTTAAGGCGAACACGAGAATTTTGGAAGCCCTCCCTTCGGGGGAGGGCCATTAGCTCAACCGGAAATGCGAAAGATTACCGTCCGTGTCGGGGTTTCCGAAGGACTGGTTCACGTTTTCCAGCGGGTCCCTACGCTCCGGAGCTTACGCATTGTGACCGCTAAGTGAAACTTATTTTAGATGCTTTCTTATTGCTCAGTAAAAGCGGGTTATTGCTTAAATTTAAAAAATTGCCGAGTTGAGCATTTGCCGAGTTAAAAAATTGCCGAGTTGTGATTTGCCGAGTTGAATTTTTGCCGAGTTGATTTTTGCCGAGTTGAACTTTTGCCGAGTTAATTTTGCCGAGATACTTTTGCCAATTTCGGCTATGAATACGAGCTATATGTTAGCTGATGTCCACAAGAATGTCTGTTTTCTTCTTTTTGTTGTATGATAGCGTAATCGGGGCCAATTTTTGACTGCAGTACGGTACGGCATACGGTACGGGGGGGGGCTCCAGTACGGCACGGCATACGGTACGGGGGGTAAATGTCGATCTCTAACTTGGACCCCATTTTGGCCCATTTTAGACCCCCCCCCCGTCCGGAAATCCTGGCTACGGCCCTGCGCCTGAAGTGAAGTTGGTGGATACTTATTGTATATTCTTGTTAACCAAATGTAAACTAAATAGCGATGTTTTCCAGCGGTTACGATTAATGGCTACCGCGTTGCACATGTTGTATTGATTTCTTGCCGCATCCGATAAATTTTAACGAAATTTGCCGATCTTTCTTCGGTGATTTCTTGCGTGATTTCTAATTCAATGCGCTAAATTCGGAAAAGAGCAGACATTCATTTCCCTAGACTCGAAGTGCAAACCGTCCCTTTGCTAACGACGAATAGCGGGATAAAACTGAGTTTTACACGCATAGATCAAGTCAGCTACGGCGGCGCCTTGCGTGTGGGCTATTTACGCAATTTACATTTCATATTTTCGAGAAAAAAACTATGCGGCCTTAATCCGTTTTCCGCCTAGTCCGACCACCTCCGCTCTTTATTTTCCGCTCTGTTCCGACCAAACATTGCGTTTCGTTTACACTTGTTGCTTCTTTAATATCCTGAACTTTCCCTCAAACGTTCAGAACGTACACGTGCAATTCTGTGCCTCGTTTAACCTTGCTGCGGCCAGCGGACCTAAATGCTTCATCATGTATATTTTTTGGACCTGCATTAAGGGCCGAAGTTCGGAACCTGTGAATGTTATTCCGAAAAATATGGTAATCTGGAAAAAAAGCACAAGTTAGAAACCGTATCGGCAACATACCGACAAGGCAAATCGTAAATGGTTAAGATCTACGTCTGCTACCAGTCGCGACATTCACGCATATTGCATTCTATTGCTTCGCCTCAGGGCGCCGAAAAACTACTGTATTTTCTCTAATAAACCCCCCGGGGGTCTAATTCGAAAATGGTCCACGGGACCGGGGGTCTGTTAGGTCGGGGGGGGGGNTATTATAGGAGGGGAGACTATTCGAGGGAGGGGAATGCTGTCCGTAGGACCGCCGCAGGCGGGCATACGGAAGAAAATTTGAAAACAATTTAATGTCTTGTGCCGAAAAATGACCAGACTTGGCGTCAGAACACACTAGATTCTTCCCACATGCCTCCAGGAATCCGTTACTTTTGAGAGATAATGCCCAGAAAAGTAGGTAAGAGCAACTTATCCCCCCAAAGCTAATGTGGTTTTTAAAATATTCCCCCCCCCCCTTAGGGGGGATATTATTCGAGCAGGGACCGTTCGGGCAAGGGAAACTGTTTTCCTCACAGCCACTGTGGGGGATTTATTCGAGGGAGGGAAACTATTCGAGAGGACTTATTCGAAGAAATACGAAGAAAAACTGTAGTCATTGGCAGCTGTTGTAATGGAAAAAAACCTGGTCGTAGACGCACACAAGTGGAAGGCCTTATCGTTTTAATTCGAACCGTTCAGGTTCGTAACTCCTGCTAATGCATTTATATGGGAGGGTGCCAATAGGGATAGCGGACGTCTGAATGTTAATGCATCGTGTAAACCAGTTGTTACTTTAAGAACATTTGAGTGCATTTTACGGCGTTCGGTCGCCTTAGCGGTGAATTCAGACGATGAAAACTTCACCTCCTAGGAAAAATACCGTATTTTCTCTAGTAAATCCCCCGGGGCGAGAAATTTGTACCAAAATCGACCAAAAATGCACCAAAATTTGGCCATTTCATTGAGTATTTTCTCCAATTTGTCTACTTTATGCCTAAATATGCACTAATTAAGCTTTAATAGCTCTAAAATACCCCTAATAACGACTCTTCATTAAAGAAAATGGTTGAAAACAGTGAAAAATGAGCTTGGGTACCTGATTTTGGCCCCAGGGAGGGGGGTCTATTAGGTGGGGGGGGGGGGGTCTAATAGAGGGGGGATTTATTAGAGAAAATACGGTACTTGGTCGATTTTCCACGGGTAAAAATTCCCCCGGACATTGGGACAGATCCATTAAGTCATAAATTACGACATTAACCACGCTATTCTCTTTGTTAATTTTCTAAACGCGGTAGCAAACAAAGCTATTGACTGACGTGTTGCAATTCGTTTAGCAAAATTTGACCTTTAAGGTCCCCTACCCTAGCACTTGAAGCCCTTACATGTACAATAATACGCGAGACTGACCGGCCTTCTAAGCAAAATTTTAAGTTGTAAGCTTGTAAATTCTTCCATTGCGCTTTTGATATTTGATGCCAAGGCCAAATGGCTCTACTGCACTTTTCAAAAATAAAACCTGAACTGTGTTTTTGTGTATTCGTTGCTAATCCGGAGAATAAAGTTTCTGTGCGTTTCAGGCCTGCCGTCCGCGATAGAACGAACACCATGAAGCGTCCAGTTTCTTAAACTGGCAATGCATTATGCTGACATAATAACCCTGTGCAACCGGGCCTTAGGCCCGGCGGGCCGGCCGGGCCGGTAGCGGGCCTCGGTTTCAAAACACAGCCGGGCCCCGGCCCGGCCGTTGTGAGGCATTAGGCCCGGCCCATAGACCCGCTTGAGGCCGGCTCTTTAGAAAAGCTGTACTTTTCCGGCTAAACTTCAGGTGTAATCCATTAAATATTGGTAGCGGCCGCCTCTGCATTGTTCTTTTTTATTTAATAAAACCTGTGAGAAGATCCATTTGTATCCTTGCATGTATCCTTGCATAAAGAACACTTAAAACCTCCACCTGTTGGGTCCATTGCCTCGATTTACGAAATAAAAGAAGCTATGGAAATTTTCTTTATGCAAAGCACGAGTAATTCTCCATCTATCTAACGTTGTATAAAAGGAAAAAACGCAAAGTGTGGGCATAACCGGCAAAGCAAAAGAAAAGCCGTCAAGATGCGCTATGCGCGAATGCGCAAACGACGAAAGGCAAAAAGTGACGCACGACGCCGGACACGTTACGTCGAGGTCAACGCGCGTCCGACGAGTGTGACGCGCTAGTCTCGGCGCTCGAAAAGGAAAGCAGGTGCATTCACCTTTTGAGTCTAATGTGAACAGAAATAAGCGGTCACTAAGCCGTTCAAGACAAAACTCAAAAAGTAGCGTTCTCAAAGGCAAGAGCGCCAAAAAGTATAAAAAATATATGTAGCCGAATCGTCTTTACCCGCTTAAATCCACGGCTTATTTTTAAACTGCGTTTGTGGACAAAATGTGCACAAGAGATTTTTTTGGGGGCTTGCAGCGGACTCAGGAACCAAAAATAATGGAGTCGCAGCTTAGTCCGGCTTCTTGAAGCGGACGCTTGCTTGGCACCGGTGTGAAGCGAGCTTTGGACCTTCGAAGAATTGCAAGTGTCGAGTGTCACTTGACGCGGCATAACAAAGAAACTGTCCTTTAAGCTACGTACAGAAACGCGAGAAAGTTAAAAAACCAACAGAAAGAGCCATATCATGGCAAACTGGGCATTTCGCTTCTCTATACACAAAATGTCATCTTTCAGGAAATGCCCGCCAAGTCTGTCGGCAAGTCTTTACGGCTGGATTTCTAAAATTTTCTAGACGCAGCAGCCTCCGAAGAGGCAGAATAAACCTTAAGAGGACGTTGCTTGCCACCGTACGAGCCGCTGTATATTGTTGCAAAGCCTGCGTAAGCCGCTTAAAGCTTGTAAAACGCGACACTACACCTGATTCTTTCGCCCACAACATTGGTTTCAGCCGGATCTGCGAGAGACATCTACACGGGCAGCAGTACAAGACTTGTCGTAGAACAAACTCCGTTAAAACGCATAAAAAACATCGAGACCTGCGCGTGCTAAAAGCATTTTTGGGACGTATTTCCTGCGACGTGAGTGTTAACTCCTAGAACGCCTATAGTATATGGCCACTCTGGCAGCCCAACGCTCCACCTTTCCCCTTCCCGGTGCATGCGTATTAAAGGTGTTGTTATCAGTTGCGTATTCATTGAGTCGGTTCGGAATGAAGTGTTTATTGAGAGCTCTGTCCTACCCGGTCTAACCTCTTCGGAGGGAAGGTCATGTAGCCCGAACCTGCACTATTCCATTATCCACTATAACGCCAGCGACCACCCACAACCCGCCTAAGCTTTATTTTAAGCACCAGCACAAACTAAATCGCTGGCGTGACGCACGAAAAAGTTTGAGTTGACGCTGTGTAGCTCGAGTGGGCTCTTCGGACTGTTTGATTGGGAGAGGGCATCTGTGACCATTTGTTGCGGGAATTGGTCATGCACGATGTCTTATCATTACAGCTAGTGAAACCGGTAAAAAGGTATTTCCAGGAATTTAAACGAAAACCTGCGTCCTGCGTCGAATTGCATACGTTGCCCCGCGATCACGTATGCTTGTATGCTTTAAGCCGCTGTAGCGAATCTCAAGGACTGACATGTAAGTAAAAAACTGGATGTTATGAGACCAACCACCGGTTATGCACAATTGAGGATCCAATCCACATTATACGATGTTTTAAAGCAACATCCATGCAAAAAAACAACGTGAGAAAGAGTCCGACAACAAAAAAAGAACCTGAGAAACATGTTAAAATCACATTGTCTCCTCTCCCGGCCCCTCTTGTACCGGATGTGGACCTCATTCAACCAATTACCTCGCTCGTCTAAGCGTTCGTGACGGGGCATGGTCATGGGTTTATATTAGCAGGCCGTTGAATGTTTAGCATACGGCCGGGTAGATCTAGTATTATTAAGACGATTTCTATGGGAAGGCATCGTTTACAGTGGCGGGCGCCGACAGGCTGAAATAAACACTGTACATTTGCTTAATGAATTATTGTCATTAACAAAATTTCATAAGCGTCAGGTCGCAGAAATATCTTTTGTCCCTTGATCTATTTTATAGTTGTAAAACCTGACGCATCAACCCATTTTTTGTGTTCGCGGAGATTTAACACCCATGTCTAGCGGACTAGTGTGCAGGGCAGTACAGCTTTTCGGTAGTATTAGAAAGCTCATCGATTAAATACTAGAATAACAATTTTATGTAAGTTTAAACGGTGGAAGATTTGGAAAAAAACTGAGGCTATATGAGGAAAGAAATCCTTTCGATGCAACCAAATCTCTAATTAAAAAAACCATCATGGTTTGGTCCGAGCCGCACGCCTAGGAGCTCACGACACGCATTACGGGCATAATGGCGGCGTTTCCGTGCTGGACCGCGCTGTGATGATCGTCCGCGTGCCGTGATGCGCTGGCGTCCCAGAGCAGAAGGCATGGCATGACAGTGTTATTGGCCCTTGCTAGAAAAAGGCGACAATTAGAAACGAGGCTAAATTGAGAAACTGGCAAAAAAGCATAGCCGAATTCGAATTAGGCGAGGCAATGCCGAACGCAAATCTCTTACCGTTTCCTGGACTTTTTTTACCTAATACTACTTTACTCAGTGATATAAAATCTTGTCTCTGGGAGTCCCGTCCCACGAGGGCCATGCGGGTCGGTGCGGGAAAAGAAAGTGGTGAAAAAAGTTTCCGTGCCGGCTGTCGGACGTCGGCAAAAAATGCCTTGTGCTCCTTTGATAATTTTCTGCAATGTTCAATTTTCTTCCCTTTCTTTAAAAATGAGTTCACCTATAAAAGCCTGTAAAAAGTTTCCGCAACATTTTTTTGCTAACTACAGCAGTCTGCGTCAGCTAGTGCATAGGGTCAGGGCATGCGAGCAGGCGTTCAGGTGTACACTCGACTCGTGTCTGCAAAATATAGACTTGCAATAGCGGATCTTTTGCATAGTATTTATTCGGTGGGCTTACCGAATCGGATCGGTCCGAAAAATTATGTCTGGTGCCGAACACCGCTGGGACCTAAGCTAAAAGTTCGCACAGTTTTAGCCGTGTTTGTGTTTGTTTGTTTTGTTGGCCCAGCGGTGACCAAATCAGTCTCAGCGTAAGCATCGGAAAACCAAAAATAATTGGTCAAAAAGGGCAACATGCTCAACTCAAGCCAAATACTGCAAGGAAACAGTAAAAATTTTCGACGGTGTACGCATGGCAGCGAGTAACTTTATTATTGTAAACATCGGAAGAAATGCGTGAACCGGTGACGTGAAATTCGAAGCCAAAAAAGCACCGATCTTAGGAAATTGAATCCAAACTTCGTTCCACCCCTAATCGGTTTTTGTTTTGCACTATTAAGCAGCGTGATCGATTTAAATAAGAAGCAGACGACGGTGAAAGCCGTGCTCGGACGACTCCTTCAAACGCTAGCTGCGTTAAATAGCCCTCACTTGCGATAAATGCTGAGCGCAAAATCCATCCAATCAACCCTAAACGGCTCTCGGGTGCGTGCGAAAAAAATTTTGAGCTACCCTCTCGAGTCTGCTATCATTCGATAGCCCTTGAAAAACTAAGAAACAAGTTTATAATTTTTTTGGCTGGAACCCCCTTTGGACCCCCTAAAAAGGGGTCCGCACCCCCCAAAATGGCGATTTTTCGAGTTTTTGCTAGAACGTTGAGTAATACCTCAAATGAAAGCCCTTCATGAGATGATTACAAATCATTTTTCGCTTTGGTCCCAAGACACCTTTTGGACTCCTAAAAAGGGGTCCGAACCCCCAAAAATGGTGATTTTCTGAGGTCAAGTTGGAACATCGAGTTATACCTCAAATGAAAACCCTTCGTGAGACGATTGCGAACATTGGTTTGGTGCTTGCATCTGGGAATCCCACAGCCTTGGCCAAATAATGAATTACTCGTCACGTTGCTTTCATCATCCCAAACTAAAATTTCCTAGACGCGCGGCGCGCGAAGCGCGCCAAGCGGCTAGTTATACATATCGCCTACTCCTATCTGTACGCTTTTAAGAGCTTTGAAATCTTATATGAATAACCGTATCATGAATTCTGCCGAGAGAATGCAGAGGACTGTCGAATACAGGCGAGGGCTGGGTTGCACTAGGGCTGGGGACTGCAGTAGTCGTAATTTGCCGAAAATTTGCCGTAGTCGCATGAGACTCGTAGGGAGAGGAAGTGTTCCGTGGTGGTAGGGGTTTCTCCGCGGCAAGGGGTGCTACGGAGCGATGCTTGTCGTGAACGGCAGTCGTTGGAGCTTCGCGCACACATCGGGCTTCAGTGTCTAGTGGATTTGGAGGGTGATGCTGGCGGATCCAATGACGAGTCCATTCGAAGCGATCGGTGAATGGTCGGTGTTCTGGCCATTTGATGGGCACTTCGGCTTCTTCTGAGGTTTGAAGCACTTCGGCAGTGAGGCGGCGATTATTGGCCGCAAAGGGTGGGGAGTCTCGGCTTTCCGCTGCCAGGGGGGGCAGGTTCAAGCGTCGAGTCCATGAGGGGTTCTCTGGGGCTCCTAACTGCCAGAGGGGCAGGTTTGAGCTTGGGTCCTGGTGATGAGTCTCGGCCTTCCGCTGCCAGGGGGGGGGAATCGGGCTCTGAGCGTAGGTCCCATATTGGTGAAAGAGGTGTTGAAGACGGCGTTGGTAGTAGTGAGGCAGCTGGTGGTCCTTCGAAGATATCCACAAGGGGTGTGGGTAATCCGAACCGAGCTGCGGCCTTCGTAGTGGTTGACGCGACACGTCCTGCTCCGCTGAGAGTTGGACCAAGGATGGTGCTGGTCACAGCGAAGCCATGGGGAAGTCGCGTCAAGGAAGTCCTTTCGAAGAAGTGCATCAGGTCCTGTCCGATCAAGGATATCTGGAACTCCTCGAGAAAACGACAGTCGGAAAACGACAGTTAATAACGTGAATGCGAGTCTACTCTACCTAATCTCTTTTGCGGACAAAAAGCCCAACGGACTTCATTAAACTTAGCTTGTCGGCTCGGCAGGCAGTAGAGAATGGTTGGTACCATGGATGCCTGTCAATACGCGACATGTTAGTGTGTCTCTACTACAGCCGAAAAGCTGAAAAGACGACTAGGAGTGAGGAGATAATTAGAGGGGAGAACAATTAAAGGGAGGGGTAAATTAGAGTAAATATGGCACGTGAGATTGTTTTTGCACGAACCAGGTCTTGTAAGTGTCGGTTCTACTTTGCTAATGCTAAGTCAGTGGCCATGCAAGCACCCTCAGCGTAAATAAACGGGTGCAAGCATCAAAGCGCCGGAACGCTAAGAAGAATCTTTCCCATTGCAAAAGATTTTACGAAGCAACAGCATTACCCGGCAGGAAATCTTTACAAAATTCTTTGATAATTTCGACCAATCATGTGCACGGGTCTCAGTTTCCGGACCCCGCCAGGACCCCGAGCAGGGCCTCGGCGGATCCCAGCGGGTCCGCACTCGCCGCCTTTGTACTCCGATAGGCAAGGACTGGGAATTGAGGAAAACGAAAACAATTCTTAGAGTAGCGACTATAGTTATGGTCTAAAACCTGTCGCTTCGAGTATCTGCTGTAGACGGTAATTCATCTTTTACGGCAGACGTAAGAAACCTACGTCTTTATCAAATGGCAGGCTAAATGCTTCAGAGACCATGCATAGGCCTTGATTTCACAAGACGCGTTTTGTTTGTCGGCTCTTCGGTGGTTGGTCAAACTATCATTAACGCGGTAAACTTCTAAGCTTCCTTATAACCGAAATTCCGGCGTCCTTACCTACCCTGACGGCCTACATGCCTATACTGCGTCTTGCGCCCCGTTTTAGAGTATGAAGAACAATGGATACACTTTCCAAGAATACTTCGGTAAAGTATGGCTTTTGGACCCAGTCGGATCCAAATTACCTGAAGCAAAAAATGCACCTTGCTCTTGAAGTTCTGAAATCCAATGAGGACATAAGTCAAGCGTCTGATGATGACGCTGACCACGAATCGTGTGCTTACTTGTTCCTACCAGGGCTGAAGGTACGGCTTAAAGGCCTTAAACGGCTCGTCGTAATACTGATCGAAAATCAACTGTCCTCCTTTGCTTCTAGCATACGGGCTTTCGGTACATGCTTTCAGGAATGTTGTTCTAATTTTCAGAAATGGCGGGAGTTTTCCGTGAAAAAAACACGGCTCTCTGAAAATGCTAGCACCAAAGAGTACCTTCACGGGGAAAATAATAGAAGGATCTAAACAATGAAATAGTTTCAGCTCAAGTAGCAAAAAAAAACACGTATGACTTCGGCGCTGTCATCAGTAATTACAAGGCGAAAGCCTGCTGTCGCGTTCATAGACATTCTCGTCGCTTGTAGAGAGTCAAAGCTAGTTTGGGCGGACAACTGTTCTTTACGCGAGGTTAAAGGCAACAAGAAACATAGTTAACATTGCTTGGAAACGTAAAAACTTACTGCAATCATTGCTACGTATTCGTTATGGTCACGCGATTCGGGCTCACACAGCTTGGCCTAAATTGCCATCCGTACAGGTTTACTCAACGCCTTTAGCAACAAGAGTTTCTATCCTAGCCGACTTTATTCCCAGCGAACGCAAGATATTGTGCAGCTTTATAAGAGAGACGAAAGGATATTAAAAAGGTCAAGTGCAAACAAAAACCGAATCAGCCTTAAGCATTTTAAGCAGCATGGCACCCATCATTCAAAAGAAGCCTTAGAGGCACATTATTTTATTTCAAAAAGGTTCAAAACCTGTTCGGATCGTCTTCCAATTCGGAGTCGAGCCTTTTCCCTACGCTTGTCCGCGCGAAGAACGCTCAGACATTAATATCCAGTCCAAAATGGTTCCAGCTTTTTCGACTTAGGAGCATGACAGAAAATTCGTGAAATATAATTTTTGGGTAAGATAAACTTATTCGGCTCGACTAAGTTGTAAAATACCATTTTTGAAGGAAACGGGTGCTACAGCATCCGTGGGGCTGCAGTACGGAAAACGGAAATGTTGGGCGGAACGTCCCCGGCCTACTGTTTCGTTAAAAGTATTTGCAGCTTTCTTCATTCCACAACGTCTAGACATTTATGTGCTTAAATAAACTGGAAGGAATTCCCTGCGAACAAGGTTTTGTTAGGTCGCCGTAACAGTTTTCGGCAAAACAATACTTATTTTTTATCGTGTGCCCAACAATAGTTTTTCCTGTTTACGGTTCAAAAGACCTCTCCTTCTCAGCTTTGAAGCCCTATGTGCCGTCGGTCCTATGTGAAATACGCAGTCGGTTGCCTCTCGACGCGAGCATAGCAGAATGGACGAATTGGAAAGACATTTGTTTTATCCTGAGCTGCAGATCTTGAAACCGTGCATTCGGTCACGGCAATACTCTTTCCCGCATTATTCCAAAGCGCGCAATTTCAACCTGAAAGCACTCCTGTATCGCGCCAACAGTAAAGTCAATATAGTTTACTCCAGGATTTTTTCGAGCGCCAAAAGCACCCGCGTAGCCCGGAAAAGTCGTCCACCTCCATTTGTGACAACCTCAAAATTGCGCCCTTCCTTAAAACCGAAAGCCGGCAGGAAAGGCGGCGACGTCGACGGAATGCTATATCGAAGCTGCTGGTCTTGTGTGGAAGTCCTGATGTGGAGTAGCGTGAATCACAGCACCCTCTGTGAGCCTGGACCGCTAGATCATGAACGAACAAAGGCATTCAACGCGTGCTGCAACATTCTATCGTTTGGCTTTCTATTGATGTCCATTAGCAGCAATATCGCGTCGTCTGAACTCCTGTGCAGAATCCGATTGTAAGCACCGTTGAAGGCAACATAATCCCTATCTGCTAACTGGAATTTTAAAAGAATGTGCGTTGAGAAGACCATGGCGCCAGAAGTCACGCGCGTTGCGGCGGCATAACGCTACGTACCTTAATTTTTTTATAAAACCTCCAAAGCAAGCTACTTCGCGGGGACTGCTAAGTTCTGCATGTAAGCCTCCAAGAACTTTTTCGTCGAGGTTGCCATATACAGAAACAGGCCACTTTATGTGTTTCGAAATAGCCGTCCAAAAGCGTGCTGCAGTTAACTGATCGTGTACCTCAAAATTCAGAAAATAGAAAAGTTTAAACCTGCAGCTTAGGCATGCTTGTTTGTACGATATGACTCAAATTCGTGATTCGTAGCCGTACCGGCGTAGCCTCCAATATAAAATGGCTTGCCGCGGCATCGTAACCTACTAAAAGAGATTTGTTTGTTTAGGTGCTCTTGCTGTTTCGTATTTTGCGACGGATGTACCGCGAAATGCATAGATTGTCTAAAACAAAGCCGGCTTTTCGTCGCATTCGAAAGCATACCCTGGTCTAAGAGACGACTCATAAAGACTCAGGAAGCAGCAGTGAGCTACCTGCTGTCCAATCTTGCATTGCCAGGAATTGCGGAAACGAGGTATCGGTCGCGTCTCGCTCTACACCAGGAATGTTGTACTCATCCAAATTTGCCCCTCTCCCTTCAGCTTCTCTGTAAATTGAAAATCTTCGCTCACTCTCGATGAGTTCGCAGGTGGTAACAATATGGCCGATTGAGGCGTTCAGGTTTTCGCAACGTACCTGTAAAAATAATGAGTCATTAGAAACAAATTGGTTTAATTGCTGTAAGCCTACTTTAATTACAATTTTAGTTGTTCATGTACAAGCAGGATGGAAAAATAAAACCGTACTCTTTATTTAATCATATATTTTTGAGCATACTTTTTAATCATGTTTGGCAACTTGGTCTTTCTTATCCCATGCGACTGTTTTCTTCGTCGGGCTTTTGCCGCGCCGTCTTTACCGTTTTGACGTTGTGTTCCCTGTCGATGGATGCTGTAAGGGACCGCGCAAAAAATACTTCAGTGTACCATAGAGAGGCGACCGAACAGGTTTTTGTATTACAAAAAATTGTATTACTGAACAGCCATTAACTACTGGACGAGCGAAACGATAAGAGCTAATATATGCCTATTGTTTGCGCTGAACAGTGGAACTGTTGCTCGTTCTAACTCATTAATTTCCATATGGCATGAACCCGCGCGTGAGTCGGCAGACCGGAATATTAAGCATGCTGTATTCTGTCAGCGCCGTCGCTCTTTGATAACGCCATCAGGCAGAAACTGCAAGCATGTCGGAAGATGGGTTGGTGTCAGCTGAAACGTACACTGATCTAAGGTGTTTTGCGTTACTCCCAGCAAACCTGCGGCTAGCCGGACTGCCAGAAGGCGTCCCTTTCACTGTGAACCGGCTTCGCGAAGAAAACTAGCTAATGAAGAACAACTGAGGAAACCTGTGCTACTGCGCGTCCTAGAAGGCTAGAGAGCACTTTGTCGAAAAAGTAAGAAATGAACGGTCTTAACCTGGACTGCTATGAAATTTTATAGGATGAGGCATAACCCTCCGGCATACGTTTACCTAAAACGTTGTGCGTAGGGCTTTTGTTTCGAATCCTTAAAGCTACGTTCACAATCACCGAGTGTCGCACTTTCTCACACTTAGTGCGAGAGTTTTGAGTTGATTGTGAACACAGTGTCGACCAAAGTGTGAGTGTCGACCAAAGTGTCGGCACTTCCCACACTTTTGCGAATCGCAATGCGTCAAAGTGCGGAAAGTGCGACACTTAGTGCGACACTTTCGAGTGTTCACAATCAACTCAAAACTCTCGCACTAAGTGTGAACTGTCGCCCAAAGTGAGGATCAAAAAATTTTGATTTTCGCTCACAGTCGACACTTTTTTCATCGCCGAAAATCGTGTTTTTCGGTCGCCATGTGTCCTATGACTTAATTCAAAGACGACGTTGGCGTTTTTAGCGTCAACTAGCGTCGTTCCACCATCATGGGCAAGAAGAATGAGCGCATCGAGCGTGAGGTGAAGCTGATCAACGCGGTGCACGGCGTTTCTCGCCTGTGGCAGAAGTCGGACGAGAAGTACTCCGACCAGAACTCGAAGGGGCCGATTTGGAGCAAGCTCGCAAAAGAGTGCGGCTTCGAAGGTAACCCGGTGTATGTTAATTTTCCCTGTACTTACCCGTTGGGTTTTAGATGGGAAGGAGGCGGACACGGACAACGACGGAGACGATCCCGAATACGTCGAGTCGGAGGAGGAGGACGATGACGAGGAGGACGACGAGGAGCGCGGCAAGCGTACCCAGAGCCGCAAGTCGTCGGGCAAGTCTCCGCGCTCGTCGATGAGCTCGTTCAGCGCCAGCCAGGCACCCAGCAAGGCCGGCTCTGAGGACCTCTTCAAGCGTCCGTCTTCCGTGAAGGGCGGCAAAAAGCGTCGCACGGCCCGCGACGAGGTAGAGCAGGAGCTGCTCAGCATTATCCGGGCACCGGACGACGACGATGACGAGGCGCTGTGCGGACGGCAGGTGACCAACTTCCTGCGTAGGCTTCCTCCCATGAAGCGTCGCCCGGCCATCATCGAAATGCAGCAGCTCATGTTCCGCTTCGAATACGACGCGCAGCTCGTGTACGAGACGGCTACGCAGCAGGAGCGATTGTGAACGTACTTTACGAAACCCTGAAGGCGACAACAAGGAAACGCGTCGAAAAGAGACGAAAAGCTCCTCCAAAAGGATCTATGTCACTAAAATATGTCATCGAATATCGAAGCCGCATCCGAATTCGACGCTGTACAAAGCGTTTCATAGGGAGGGTCCAAAAAGGTGATGCTCTCGTAGGTAGGAACAGCCCATGTTAAGGATGTCACCAGGCAGTTTTTTTTGTAAAAATGTCAACTATTGCCTAAAATTCTGGTTGATGTCACCTGCGGCGAGTCCGAGAGACGACAACCAAAAAGATCGATTCCTTCGGTCATCTGTATCGAAGTTGATCATCGAATAACGATGCACAAAAAAAAAACAGAATATCGACGCCGAAGCCAAATCAGAATTTTTCCAGCCCTAGCAGATATCCATCTGGCATCTGTTTTGCGATAACTGTGATGTGATAAAACCTGATCGGGAATCTTCAGTTTGGATTCGGAGTTCGCTGATATCTCCCGCCATTCCCACTGACTGACTGTCCTCTGACCTGCGCGTGTATCCAGGCGATGCGAAACGAGCGGTCCAAAACGCGCTCGGTCGCAGATAGGTATGCGTCTAACGCACCTACGGCGAGACCACCCTCAAACATTGCAGCGAAACNCTCTCTGAAGCTTCGGTGAATTTGGTACGATTACTTGCGGCAGCGTGAGATGTCCTGCGTCAATTTTGTCTCTGAATTTAATTTCCGGCTTGAACAGCGGTCTAATCGAACTGCTGCTGAAGAAGCTGTGCTACAGACGGCTTCTATAAAAGTCACACCTTAAGTTCATAGTGATATGAAGCAGGTTTATTTTCTTTCGAAATTCCGTAAAGTCGGTGGATTTTTGATGTTTATAATGCGGTTCCAAGTTCGGTGAAAATATCATTTTCCGCGCGTAAACGCTGGATTACAAGGACGCTCGATAGGCCTCTGACGACACAACTTCTCACCGTTAACGGTGATAATTCGTTCAGGTTTTGCCTTACAAACTGCTGCACGTTTCTTGGCTTATCTGCTTGGTCTCAAGTTGTCCCGTTGTTCTTATAGATACCTGGATACATAATGATAAATGGTTGTCGTAGGCAGACGACCAACGTACGCGTTCCTAGCCACTGATTTTCTTTGAAAATAAGAGCTCGAGGGCACGTAAAAAAAGAAAACGAAACTTGGCCTTCAATTTGTCCGTCATTCTTGTGAGGGTATCTAGGAACACGTGGGTAAACCGGTCGTCACATGCCTTTGTTGGCAATAATAGTAAAAATGTTAACCAATACATTTTCCGCCTTTTTAGAAATGAAGCATCGTGAACACTCTGAGACAGGGCACTACATGTAGTCTTGTAATGGCGCTAGAAAAGTAATAACAACAATGACAGTCAGTAGTGCTATGTCAGTGTCAGTAGTGCTTGCGCCGGCTATACGTGGACATATTTGTCTTTGACGTGGACATATCGGAAACTCAGCATTCTTCAGCTCTGTCCTAGCTCCCCTATTTTAGAGAGCGCTATCCTTGATGACGAGGACTTAAGCGAATTCGGCAGATATCCTGTGCGCGCAAGGAAATTTTCTATATACAAGTTCCCTCGTTCATCGTATCCGACAGGTTTTACCCTTATTACAAATGTCGAAAGAAATGACATGCGAACAAGGTTAGGCAACCTTTCATTAACGCGATAAATATTCGAAGCGCTAAGGACGACGTACAAAGGTGAAGAGAACAAGAAGCGTACGGTACGGTGTGGCATGCGTTTTGTGCGACAGGCTACACTACATAGCGTACTGCTCTGTACTCACTCTACACTACAACGATACTCCAAATGCTTAGCCTGCGCGGCCATCACCGGATTTTTTGCATTCTTTATATTTCCGGGAAAATTAAGTCATCCACAATGTTGGACATCGTATGCAATTTATAGTTGTTTTCGCGGAAAAGGCGCAACTCCATCGGCGGGGTGCCGGTAGCCAACGTCACTATCTGGCATTGTTTTTAGTATTATTTTTTTAGTATTAGTATTTAAGTATTTTGGTAAGGGGGACCCTTTGATGACAAAAATCTGAAGAAAATTTCAAATTTTTTTTAAGAAAAAAGGGCAGAAATAGCCTTTTTTGTAAGGAAAAATGCCCTTTTTCGATCACGAATACAACTTATGTGCTACCGGTTGACCATAAGAATGGCGTTTTTACTCTTTTTGTCGAATGATAGTGTAATTGGGGCGAATTTCTGGGTGCAATACGGGTTCAAATACGGGCCGTAATACGGTACGGGTACGGAATACGGTACAGGGGGTCCAGTACGGCACGGCATATGGTACGGGGGGTAAATGTCGATCTCTACTTACGAGGCACCTGTGGCGACGTAGTTATCTATGTTTTAAAGAACCGTCGGCGTGTCTGCCATTCTGTGCTTGGGTTGAATTGCTTGATTTCCGCGAAGGAACCAATATGCTTGCGCAACAGCATAGTTCTCTCTGCCCGTGTCTTGTCGCTTGGAGGGTAGGTGTTCTAAGCGGCAACGTCATTTGTTGGTTTTTATGAGAGACGTTCCACTATGTCGTACATGAGGCTATCACTGACTGTTTACCCATAACGCAAAACAGCTTAGCAGTATTACACTAGACGCGACAGCCCAAACAAAAAAAAATGTGCGACGCGAGATGCATAAATGGAACGATGAGGACAGGTTTTTTTTTACAAACCGCCGTTTTTTTGTTAAAAATTACAAACCGCCCTAATGGGGAAATATGAAGCTGTGCTGCTCATTCGGCCATGTGTTTTTTTGTGTTTGATCAAGCATGCGGACCTGTGTCGCTTGCTCAGCGTGACACTTGCTTCGAACGAAGCTATACCTGTCGACAACCGAAGGACGGGAGGGCAGACACAGAAAGGCGCTTCGGTGAATATGTTTCCAAAAACAACGTCTGGTGGCCCTAGGACTAAGATTGTACCTGGTTGCCTGTGCCAGAAACTTCATGCTGACATGCAGAAATTAAATTCAAATCTCGCCGGAAATGTATCAGGCGTCAGCTATGCGTGAAGCGCGTAAGCTTTTGTGGGAAAAAACGTAAAGTAGTTTTAACGAACTAGCACGAAGTTCGGTATTTTCTTTTTACCTTCGCTTTAACACATTTTCGCGTATAATTTTCCGCGTGTTTAGCCTTTATAACCAAGGTAAGGCCTTATGGTCAGATATAAACGACCATTAGGGAGTCATGCACAACTAGCAATGCGACATGTTTATCGTAAATAATTGCATTAGATATTCAGCTGAAGGCTACGTAGCGTTTTTTTTTGCAGTGGAGACGGAACCCGGTCTGGGCGTAAGCGCTTCGTAAGACTGTCCAAATATCAAAAACTACAATCGAAGCCACATCAAAATGAGCAGGTTTTTATGTTGTCCTAATACCAGTTTTCGTTTCCAAACTGTTCAAGCAAAATGTTTTTTTCCAACCTTGCCGTATTTTCCCATAACGATTTATCGTAAAACACCTAATATAAGAACGGTTCTCATATAGTTCATAGGGGTTAAAAAGTGTTCTTATGTTAGGACCTTGCTTATATTAGGTGTTCTACGGTATTCAAGTTTTAGCCCTTCCCGTACTTCTGAACCTTTCCCAGAAACACGATGAAAAATCCGAATGGCAATTCTTGCTGCATTGCTTTGTCTCCCAAAATGTCTCCATATTCTGCGGAATTTTGCCTCAATTCGCTTAAAGTGTTTTTTGGTATTCCGGTATCTGCGAGAGGACCTGTGGACTTGGAAAAACAATGCAATTCTTGCTAATGCGCTTACAACGCTTGTGTACTTTCACTGTTTGCCAAGTGTGCTAAATTTTCAGCCGATACCAGTCGACGACATTTGCATGGGTAATTCATGTAGGGGGATTATGGGGACATCCTTCTTCCATGCTATGGCGATCTTTGTTTCTAGTAAAAGCGTGATAACTTTGCGAGCTACACGGCTGGCTAACCAACGGTTTCTGCTTCGGAATTCCACAAACCTTTTGTGCAGCGTCAGGTTTTTTAGCCTCTTCTCTTGTTCACTGTTTGAATCATGGCAAACTGATGCTGATAAAGCCGCGCTGCCCATAGCGACAAAGGGTCCTGCGATACCAGCCGACGACTTAAGGAGACACTTCAAGGAACAGTTGTCTGTAAGCGTAATTGTGTACGAAATACTTTTCAGGGATCGCATTGGCCCTAGGCAGGATTTTTCAGGATAGAGGTGGACGTCATGAACAGAGGTGTGGGACCCAAATGGGTCAAAAGGTGTCAAAATGGCTTCAAATCATAAATAACGTAAAAATGTCATGCTTTGGCTATATATTATAATGGGGTTTTTTACCTTAAAAAATACCAAATTTCAGAAAAAATATCTAATCGACCTTATATCGATGAGGATAACCCGGGTTCGAAATTCTCATGGCCGCGCTCACTCGACAACATCCACTGGCGCTTTTCTCAACCCGCTTTCTGTTTTGCTTTTCCGGGTTTCCAGTGCCTGGAGAGGGCTTGTGGGCTTAAAAAACAACGCAGTTTTTGCTGGTGCGCTACGACGCTTATCTACCTTCGTTGCTGGCCAACTGGGCTAATTTTCAGCGTTCGAATCCCTTAATAGGTACTTGAAAACTAGAAGGCAAGAATGTGCTCGGATGTGGATTGTGCTTGGGAAGCATGAAACGTCTAACTAAAACATCTCAAGTGTTTTATGTAAAGTCTCATTGTGGCTGCAGTTTTTACTCTCTCTACATAACAGTCCTTTGTGCCTCGGGTTTTTGCTAAAAATTAATTACTACTGAATTATATACTCAATGTTCGCGTATTTCCGTAAATTTTGTATATTAAATATTGCTACGTCTTGCACTCAAGGATCACGGTTTATGTTTTTTTTGTAGGGTTGGGACGGACACCGGCGTGTGTCCGCGATGCCGATGCCCTGGCGCTTTGTTGTGCGCATTTCAGGCCCAACCGTATTTTGGCTGCGACGTCTCGCCAAACCTTTTTGCGTTCCCCTTCCCATCTCCAATATTTTTCTCAAGTCTGAAGATCAAAAATCCTGCTTTTTAGTTCGCAGCACCTGTGTTGTCCCCATCCCTCTCCGCGACGGACCGGCCGGGTTACTTCGCACCCGGGCCGGGAATCCTGGGTGGGATCCCGGCTTCCGCTTCCGGCACGCTCGGCCGGGGTTCCGGGTCGCCAGTTCTAGATATCTGATGGCTCGTTTTCGACGTCAGAGCGATGGAGTTGCAGTAAAATTTGTATACGGCTTAAAAAACGGATGTCTGGACCCGGTTTCCTTCAAGAGATGATTAGTAGATACTTTAATTAACACTCAATGTTTTGCTTTATTGTGCATGATTTCCTCGGACTTTGTTTTGAGCGTTAAATAAGAAAACACTGAAAACCTAGTTCTAACATGCGGTCGTCGATATCGGCCAGTTTCAGTAGTTCGATATAGTCAACAGTGCAATGTTAAAGCGTCAGTGTTTTTTTTCGAAAGGGCAACTTAATTACGCATGACGAGGGGAGCTTTAGATGAATTTCACTGAATGACCTTCCGTGCCTTTCGCGTAAGTGGAAGCCTTTCAACCTGGCATTTTGGCAAGCCTTGGTAGTAATCCGTAATTGTTAATACAGAATATGCTGCGAAGTTTCATATAAATTGCTTGAACATATGTGCAACAACGAGTGCATTAATAACACAGGTTTTTTACAGTCAGCGACTCATGCGCCGTTCAGACTGTGTGATAAAAATATACGTTTTACCGCGTGCGGCATTTCTGATTTTTTCTTAACGTGCACAAAGAGCTAGCTTAAAATCAGACACCTTCGTTGTACACTTTGAACATCCAGGTAATGCCATCGAGCTCAGTTGCGGTTGACTCGTTGAGGACCGTCAACGAGTTTTCCAGCTTTCGTCGCATGTCATGCAGTCGGAGGATTTCATCTCGTGGCATGCCGTAATAAATCGCCTTTTCAAACAATCAAGCTACCTGCACTCATCACTATATCTCAACTGAGGAACCAGCGCAAAACACTTAAGGTGACATTTAATAAAACTTTCTACAGTCTTATGCACCATGAATGTCTAGTCCGCAACATCCATAGAGGTTAAGGGAGCGTCCAGAAAGTCCGCGACGGTCACAGGGGGACGCCGGCGGGGAGGGGGACTCGGATGGGTTTCGCGGACCGTCACGGAGGGCATTACGTGACGCTAAGCAATAGATTAAACGGCACGCCGCTATGCGCCTACCGACGAATTTTTACCATACTTCTCAAAATATATGCTGAAATTTCATTGGTGTCGGCTGCGGCGGGCTTTTTTTGCCTCTTGTGAACTTTTTGTGGAATTAGACGCGCGAAAAGGCCAACTGTAAGTAAATTTTACACAAGGTAGTTATGAATTTGAAGTGTGAGCGTCACGCGTGCTGGGGGGCGGGGGTGGAGGGTGTATAGCCCGACCATTACGGAAGCGCCACAGTGGAATGCGGGGGAGGGGGGTCAAAAAAGGACAAAATGACCTTTCCGGCCGGCCTTTCCGGACGCTCCCATAGCCGAGAGTTTATTGCTTAAGTCTTGCATCTTTTAAGAGTGCTATGTTGTCTCTTTTTTTGTTTAGTAGGTTTACTAGCGGCTGGGCCGCGAGACTAACCCTAAAACCTGGACCAAAAAATATTTTCTTCTCAGGACCTTTTCTAGGTTCTGGCTTAATCTGCGGCGTGCCCAGAAGCGGCTGAAAAACAGCAAAATATCGGTTTCGGCCCATAAAAATGGTAAACTTTGGCATTGTAGAAACTTCCAAAGGAGGGTCAAAGGCATTTTTCCGGCGCCGGCCTACGGCCGGCGCCGAAAAAAATTGCAGATTGCAATTTTTTGCAAATTGCAGATAAGGGCCTTCTTTACCATCCGCTATTTTTCTTATGTCGGCCTCCTAGTTCAGTGAACCGGAACTTTTCGCAATAAACTGAACTGAACAGGGCAAAAGTTCATTTCAGTTCACCGAAGTTCAGTGAACTTGGCGGGTCACTGGAACACTGAAATGCAGCGGCTAAGGCCGCGCAGAACCTGCTCAGTGCTCCAAAGAGAGGACACGCGAGCTAAAGCCGCCGGCTATTGTCAACGCCGGAAAGTATGACGTTACAGAAAATAACTCCTTCTGTCTTTTAAAAAAAGAAAAAAAGAAGCGCGGATGGTCTTTTGTTAGCGTTCTTTTTGTGTGATTCCCAATTGTTGAATAAAAACGTAGTTGCAAACTCTTTTGTACGGCAAACATTGACGAAATTTTGGTAAGTATGCCGTTAAATTTTGATTTTTTTGTTCAAACAGGAGCATTCGATGATCTCGGAAAATAAAAGCAGCCTGGCTTATACGGTATTTTCGAATATAGCCCCAGGGGATATATTTTTCGTAATGTCTCCCCGAGGGGGCTACATTCGAGGGGGAGGGGCCCTATTTGAGGGAAGGGCTATATTTTTCGGATGCCCGTTGCACGCCGGCATCCTTAAAATTTGAAAAAAATGGAGGTCAAAATGACCCAAAATCGACTAAAAATTCATCAAAGTTGACTAAATTTCGTCAAGAATGGGGTCTGTCCCGCAGTGCTCTAAGTGCAATAATCTTATAATGGCAGCATTCTCTCACTGTACCATGTCTGTGAGGTACCCACGACTTTCCAAGACTTATTGGTGAAGGGCTCTGTTAGACGGGAGGCTATATTTTAGGGTGGATATATTTTTCGTAAGGGCACTCCGAGGGGGCTATATTCGAGGGGGGGGGGGGGCTCTGTTTGAGGAGGACGGCCGATTGTGCGGTGAACTTGCTAAGATTAGCTTGCGCAGCGTAGGTCATTCTATCAGTTTGTCTCTTAATCTTAATTTCTGGCACGGTCGGAGGTCTTTTCTGCAGCTGAAGCAGTAGTCATACAGACGCTTTCCGTAAAACATTCATCTTAATGTTTAGAGCGACGTCATGGTGTTTTCCAAATGACGGAACATGACGTTCTTCAGCTCCGTCGTAGACCGCCTACTGGTTTGCGCCACCGATCCTGACGGTTATTTGCGCTATCACCGCAAGTATACGAAGTGTTATGCAGAGAGATTCCCGTTCATGTTTACGAAAAGCATGATTTCCGCTAAGTTTTTAGCTTGTTTCAAAGTTGAAACAGAGAACAACAAGGCACGACAGGTTCTGGACGACGCTGTGAAAACGTGAAGTGCTAGCGATAATGTCTAAAGATCATGCCTAAAGAGTGCGACGAAACGGGGCGACGTGCATTGTGTAAGACATCCCAAAACAGTCTAGGTAATTGGGCAACCTGTCGCATAACGTAGCGACAAAATTTTTACGCAATCATGCATTATCGAGGAAAATTGAGTCATCCACATCTTTGGGCATTTTACGCGTTTATACTTGTTCTCCCAAGAAAAAAGCCACGACAAGTACAGTTGCCTACGTCGATTAATGCTTTAGGCAAGTTTTATAGCTTGTAGGCACGTTCCGAGTCCCAGTTCTCAACCATCGCTGCTTTAACAATTTAATAATAATTTTTACGCACCTTGACGTCCATATGCAAGCCTCCAAATGAGAGACTTCTCTTTGAACTTTCAACAAAGTGTTTAAAATCAATGCGCCATATGCCCGACTGTTTGCGGTTTTTGTTGGACTGCAGATCGCCGGCTATGCCAAGGATTAGGGCTGCATGCCAATTGCGCAAGGCGTCCAGGGTCGTTCAGGTTTTTTAAACGAAGAGTACAGGAACTATTTTTCTTAGAAACCACTTTGATGCACTTTATGGTATCTCATAACAGCATCATCCGTAGGTAACCACATTGGGGCAGCAGTGTCTGAGGCTACCTCACTCGTTTAAGACACCTGCAAGAAAATGTCCTGGTACCGTATTTCCTGGATTACAAGCCCCCCCCCCCCAGTGTTATAACCCCGTGGGGTTATAATATTTACGTAACAACAAAGTGTTCCTTTGGTTGCCAGGGCTTTTATACGGTTACGCATTTTAAGACACGTAGAACACAAGTGGATACTCGCCAAAGTGCCATATTT
>JNEY01001129.1:0-15075 GCA_020875895.1 Aphelenchus avenae
AACGCTCGCAAAACACCGGTCGAAACAAGCGCAGATAAAACGACGCAGGCAGCTAAAGTGTACGAAGAAAAACGCGAAACCCTTTCGTACCTTATTGTTAAAGTTACACCGAAAAATTAAATGGATTTCAAACCCTACGCTGGTCCGAGTTTCGTTTTCCTCAAAGCCACAATCCTACCAACAAACCAATGGCCTTGACGCTTTTACGTGCCGACAAGCAAAATCCATGGAGAGACAACCAAAACCTGATTTTAGTCGTGACGATGTCTCCGTTTATTATGTTTTCTACAGGATGTCTCCGTCAACGCAGTCGTTATTTGGAAATACCGTATTTCCTCGAACAAGTCCCATGGGGAATTACTTTCCGAACACTAGTTCCCTGAAGCGTCTATCTTCCGGGTTTGCCAATTGTAGGCGGTAGCTTGGGTGTCCTCTTTTTGGAGTACTCAGCAGGTTCCAGTCAGCCTTAGGCTACGCGTACAATAGCTACGACCTTACGACGGGATGCTACGACGCGACGTCGCAAAAAAACAGCACGACAACCTGTCGTATGCATGCGTACAATGAAAATTTGCCGTACGACAATTCTGTCTAAGAAATCCGTACGACACGACAAAATGTCGTACGACATGGGTGCGTGCGATGAATGCGACAAGTCTCATGCGACAGACCGATTTATGCGTCCAGAACGGCACAAATATTGAGCGAGCTAATGAAATAAAAAGACATCACGTCAATCGTCCCAGTCGAACGAGAGTGCAACGATGCGGTCGAAGCGCTCCACAATTGCTGGGCAGTTCAGATTCCCGATGGGTTATCTTGTAAAAGAGCACCCCGTCCTCCCGCTTCACGTCGACGATGTCGTCCACCTCCCACAACCGATCAGGACCCGCTTCCTCCAACGTAGGGCTTGGTGGAGGCGCTTCGCGGCGCATGCGTAGCGGGCGTCCTTCGCGCTTCCATAGGCGGATAACGGCATTCGTCTCTTCGATGCGCTTAACATATTTTTATCGTGCTGGCTTTTGAGCTTTCCTTTCCTACCTGAGCCGCTTCGATCGCAGCCGCTCTTGGGCGTCTTCGTGCCTTGGCCCGCTTAATAGGTGTCAGCTCGGGCTCCGAAATCTGCTCCGCCGTTGGAGGAGGCGGTGGAGGAGGCGTAAGGGCCCGTGGAGGAAGCATCGCAGGCGGCGCAGGAGGCGCAGAAGGCGGTGGCGGAGACGCAGAAGGCGGTGGACGAGCAATTCTCACTTTGCGTGCCCGCTTACTTGACCCGGTCATCTCGAGCCACATGCCCATCAGTTCCAACGTCTGTCCAATAAGTTGATTGTCCGACGTGCTGAAAGTTTTTTTTACGTTTTTCCACGTTTTTGCTGCAGCAGATAGTAATCCGAATCGTACAGGTAATGACGCATTTTTCCTATGAGACAACATTTTACTGCACTGCAAGGGTACCACATGGTTTACACAAAGAAACAGCAAAAAGCAAATTCATGAAAATTGTGAAGACTGCTGAAGGCCATTGTACTCACCTCCACCTGCTTCTCGCCACCGCCGCCACCATCCATCTGCTTCTCCTCCGACTGCTCCTCGTCAGGTTTCGCTTCGGCGTCCATATTCGACTTTCTAAACACGAAAAGTTAAATTTGTACAAAACGCTGCTGTTAACTACGTAGCCGTACCGTACTGTGCCCCGTACCGCAACGAAGAGTGCAGAAAAAACTGAAACTTACGTCTTACGAGCAGCCAAATGCGGCTCTATGAAGGACATGGCGCGGTAGTGGACCCACTTCGGGTCCTTCAGGGCTCCGCCGGCAGACCCGCTAGGACCTCCTCCCTTCTTCTTGCGCTCCCTGACGAAGCTGTCGCGGAGGTTCTTCCGTTTGTCCTTCGCTGCAGCTGCTAAAAGGAGACATTCATGGCGTGAAATGTGTGTGACACAAAGAATGCACAAGAAGAAAGACAAAAATGTGCCGTATGCCCGTTCCGTATTGATATCTCCAACCACCGTGACAAACAGACTTCCCACTCACCTGTGACTTTGCACTTCGACGCCACCTCCTCCCAAGCCTGCTGCTTTAGGTCCTTGTCCTTGAAATTGACGTCGGTTTTGTCGTAGAGGCAGGTCCGCTCACGGAAGGCCTCGATGAAGGTCGCTTCGATGTCCTCGTCCCACACTACAGCCATCGTTCAGCTGAAAATAGACATTCTATGCCATGAATTCGTGCATTATAGGCAATAAGACGTGTATTATTGCATGATAAACAAGTTTTTCCGTTCGCAAAATGGATGGGGAAACGAGTAAATAGCGTCCGCGTGCCAGCCAGAGTGTTTCACAACGTCCACC
Source organism: Aphelenchus avenae (assembly GCA_020875895.1). Classification (NCBI taxonomy): domain Eukaryota; kingdom Metazoa; phylum Nematoda; class Chromadorea; order Rhabditida; family Aphelenchidae; genus Aphelenchus; species Aphelenchus avenae. Next base: position 2,345 of record JNEY01001129.1, read on the forward strand.
CATGCGAAGGAAAACAAGCAAACGCAGCGCCAGCAAGTGAAAATTCCGTACGACCGTCGCAAAAATTCAAACGAATCCGAAACGTGTCGTATAACCGTTTTTCGTCGTACGACAGCGTCGTACGACCATTTGTCGTATGATAAGCGACGGTCTACGACAAGTTGCCGTACGACCAGTTCGTCGTACGACGTTGCCGTACGACAATGGTCGTACGACGTGTCGTGCGCATAAAACGCACTTTGTCGTACGAAAACCGTGTGGCGTCGTAACGTCGTAGCTATTGTACGCGCGGTCTTAGTCGCTGCATATGGGCTAGCAAGGGGGGCATCAAGAGCAAAAGGATCCGGACAAAGAAACTTCAAGATCAAAGGGAGCTTCAGAGCTCCCAGAAGCGAGTTACGGGAGAGTACGTAGCCGATATCATACGTACGACAAGGGAAGTATTATGATAGCGGAGCCCCGCTTGCGCCTTTATATTGTGTTATTGAGCGCTTTGTCGCGCAATTTAACCACCTCAGACTTCACAAAGGACGTCAATTCGTCAGTATGACCAGGTCAAAAGAAAAGACAACCACAGAGGGCAAAACGTTCGATACCTACACAGAAAAGATCATTGGGACCTGGTATCTGGTACCCACTATGTACAGGTGTAGAGCTTAAAATGCACACAAAGAAATTATTTATGCTTCAACAATGCTTCTAGTTATTATAAAACCTGTTGCGACATATCTGATTGCTTGACCCGTTGCAAGGAATCCGCGTTCGTACTATCTGTCGGGAGGTGTGAAGTACTTAAAACAGCGGAGAGCCCGACATTAAAAAAAATTGCAAAACGGTGGGCGTGTCAGCCATTTAAAGAAAAGATGTAGGGCCGGGTCCCGAACACGCCGTGGCCGAGGAGCCGGGATTACGGCTGTCCTCGGCCCGTGGCGGGTCCACCCCGGTCCCGCTGTCCTGCCCGAATGGGCTGGCCACCCCGGCCGGATGCCCGGCCGTGGAAGGGGGAGGAGTGGATCAGAATCCGGCCACCCGTCGAGCTGGGTCATGTTCTGGCCTGCTTTCGGCAAAAATTCAAAAAATTTTGGCTGGCCTTTTTCCGCCGCCGCATCATGCGTAGGTTTGGTTTAACTTCGTTTGTGTTCGAGTAAGCCAGTAAACAAGTGGTGCGACGGCAGACATATTCGTCGTTTAGTACACGACCTGCGGCGTCGTAGTGTTTTTAAGTGTTTCCTTGTTTTTATCCATTTTCCCGGGACATGTTGCAAAACGACTAAGCATTGCAGAAGCCAAAGCTCAAACGCTGATAAAATTTCTGCTGATCCTCCTTTCTGGCGAACATTTTTACATTTAAGAGTCAATTCATGGCATTTAAAGCGGTTCTGGTGGTTACCATTACAAAAAAATCTCCCCACCTTGAAAGTAACTGTGTAAATCTCGGCTTCGGGAAAGTTAATGTGGGCCCTCTCCCCGCAAAAAAAACTGTTTACTTTGATTTTCAGAGAGGTTGCGGGACTTCGTTGATTTTTTCGGGAGCACCTAGAAGCCCAACCAATATGACCTCGTTCAGTGCATATTTTAGAGCATACGTCGTGGCAAAGCTCAAACGGAACAGCTCGAAGAACAGTGCACAAATCAATGTCCGTTCTACGCATCAGTTATTGTGCCAAGCGGGCTAAATGTTTGCATCACAGTTTGAAGTCATGAAAACATGTCCACAAATGACGGAAGCGGTCGAGATCGGCATTATAGCTCTGGGGAAGACGGCGCTAATAAAATGCTTGGACGTGCAGACTCTATTGCGCCATTGAAGAAAGTAGTTGTTTTTATAGTACAAAAACTGGTTTCAGCATTAGCCCCTTTAGTGAACACTAGCGGCTAGGCCGCGCTTCGCGCGGCCAACGCCGCGCTAGTACTCCGAACAGTACCGTTATAACTCGCCTTTACGGCGAGTGTGAAATATATGTTTTCCGTAGGACATCAATGTCATGCTCATTCAAATCGTTATTCAATTTTAGAGTCATGTGCAAGTTTTGGGGCGCCAAGCGCGCTACCGTGTACAAAAAATTGCGAATTTCCGATGACATTAAAGGGGTTAAAAGTGCCCGGACGGACGGACATACATACGCGCTGCGCTTTAGTAGGTAAGGATGGGCGTACGGGCAAAAATGTTGACCCTCTTTGTGGGGTCCAAAGGGGTCGTGGGCCAAAAACAAATTTTAGAGTTGTGCTCAGAAAACGCAGGGCTTTCGTTTAAGCCGTAACCCGGCATTCAAGCATGACATTTCAAAAATCGCCGATTTCGGGGTTTTACCCCCTTTAAGGGTACCAAAAGGGGCGTAAGCCAAAAAAAGAATAATGTTTTGTACTCAGCTTTTCAAGGGCTTTTATATGAGGTACTACACGATGCGCCAGCATGATCTTGTAAAATCACCATTTTGGGGAGGGGTATGAAATTTGAAATTTTTTAAAGGGGGGAATTTTAAAAAACTAAAAAAGACCCCTCTTCGTTATAGCAGTAAACTACCATGTACATAAAATTGCGAATTTCCGATGACATTAAAGGGGTTAAAAGTGCCCGGACGGACGGACATACATACGCGCTGCGCTTTAGTAGGTAAGGACCATAAGCAAGTGTTGTTTTCTAGCTGACAATCTATCAAGACGAGCGGTGCCGATAGATGATGCGTACATTTTTTGTAAAAGTTCGTCCGCGTCGAGCGAAGCGCATAGTAGTCAAGTTGTTAAGCCGTTGTCCTTTGCCTATTGCCAGCTTAATAAAAATTGATTCTGGGTCGCCAAGGCATAAGCGTCACGGGACAAATTTCATCATCCTGGTCAACGTCCATCCGAAGTCCTTACATGACACTTTTACTTATAAACTAGGCGAGCAAAGACTAAGATGCTCTGTTTAGTTAACTTGATAAAATTCATGTTAATAAGTACGGAAAAAATTAGCGGTTAATGTTCACCTCAGAAAGCTTCAAAAAGCTTTGTGATGAGTCCTTTCGTGCGTGCAAAAGGGAAGGAAAATCGCTCGTGCGAAAAGGATAAAAACGCATAGTCGGTGAATAAAAAAGGATGAATTTCTGTTGGACGACTCTTTATGTTGCGAAAACTCGCATTATAGCCTTAATTTCTCCAGTGACCGAAACGTCGGTGACCGAAACAACCTTTCGAAAATTTAAACCGTGACCGAAACGTCCATGACCGTGGCGTGACCGAAACAGCCGTGACCGAAACGGCCGTGACCGAAACGACCAGTAGCCGAAACAACGAAGCAGGCGATTCGTCAGCATATGTTTCAAAAAGCCCCCGAAAGATAATGGGCCCGGGTTTGGCCAAGTTTCTGTGCACTGGGCGGAAACTTGCAGCGGTAGATCGATGTCGTATTCGAGGTACCGAATTACGCTTCGCTATTGGACCCACAAGCCCTTACAACACAATCGTATTTAGCATAGTGTCAAGGCCAGGACAGTGTCTCATTTTTGGATAAAATGGTATCCAAATTAAGGTTACCTAGTGGAAAACCTGTAGAAGCATGTTCACGTTCCCTCCATGCCATTTACCTCAAAATACACCACTGACAATGCAAGAGCTATCGAGTAGTCACTCACCTCGTGTCTTAAAATAAGAAGCACTTGCATAGGCAAGCAAAACTGCCTTTTTTCCACTTGTCTGCGAGCAACTGAGACCGATGCTGTGTTCGTCTTGTCAGCCTCAGACAATTCGCATGTACCAGACATCTACGGATAAAAAAGTTACGACGAAATTTGCATAAAATGAAAACAGGCAGTGCAGGCGGAGAGCGTAGAAAAAACCTGTTCACGCCTCTTCGACGAGTTCGGTGAAAAAGACATTCAGGCATGTGTGCATAAGGCATGTACGTAGAGTGCCGCTTTACGCTTATCACAGATCACGCTGATCACGCTGACCACGCTTACACTGTAGTTTCCACTATGGTGACGAAGATTTTCAAGAATATAATAATCGAGATGAGTGAGTGTGTGTGTGTGTGTGTCTGTGTGTCACGCTTTTCAGTTTTAGGTTTTCCTGCAGAAGTTGTACCGAGATTTTGTGCCCCCCCCCCCCCAGGTTTTCGAGCATGCTGAGTACGGAAATGACAGAATTGGAACGACCCGAGGACAATGGAACATCGTTCCGGTACGATGTGCCAAAAATGTTCCAAGCGTATTTCGGCCTGATTTTGTGCCCTCGGGGGGTTTTTCGAGCATGCTGAGTACGGAAAATGACAGAATCGGAACGATCCGAGAACATTTGGCACATCGTTCCGGTACGATGTGCCAAAACGTTCCAAGTGTATTTCGGCCTGATGTTGTGCCCTCGGGGTTTTCGATGCTGAGTACGGAAATAACAGAATGGGAACGATCCGAGAACACTGGAACGTGGGTCCGGTACGACGTGCCAATTGTTCCAAGCGTATTTCGGCCTGGTTGTGCGCCCTTCCGGCCTGAGCTGTAGGTGTAGTCCCATTTGACCCGGTTTTCAGCATTGACTGCAATGACCTGTTGTAGAGTGTCTCGCACGCGCGAAGCGCGTGCAGACACTCGTTTTCAAGAATCTGGTATATTTTGGGACACGAATTTTTACTTCCCTCACGTTCAGATTGAGCCGTCAAAGAGACCAGAGGCACAAGCGTGCTCGTAGCTCCGGCCAAAGTGCCTTACTTGTACACTACCTGAAAAGGACCATTCTACATGAAGCCAGCAACACTTACAGTGAGAAAAGAACAGGGGACTGCTGTGCACAAACGCTTCAGGTTTGTGATGAACTAAAAATGGCTCCTGTGCTCTTCCAGCTTGGTCCTCCCGACTGAGCCTGCTACTCAACCGGCCTAGTCTCGGTGACCCATCTTGGCCTATGCTTAGGTACTTTTGGTTAGTTTTAGGAATATGCTAAGACAAGCAAGAGTAAGACTACGCACAAACAGATGCCTTTTACAATGGCTTGTTTTGTACAATCTTGGAAAAAACCTCCTTCTTTCCTCGACAACCACTAGGACAGCCTTGCGGAATGGATGTGATCGCCCAAAACGAAAGTTGTGCCTTTTATCTCTCAATATCAGGCATTAAGTTGCGGAACCACTCGAAAGAATGCACATCAGAAACTTTCAAAAAATTGTACTTTAAATAAGAAAGCTACAGTACTGGCGACGCCAGCGAGGTGAAATGTTCGAATCAAAAACCCGTAGTACCTCTGTCCGGTGGTTAGGTGACAACCGAGACCACAGAGAGCGCTGCCGGGTACATCATCAAAAAAAATTGAACAATAAGAAGAAAATTGGTTTCTGCCTCCGCTGAGGTCTACATTGCTTCGCTGAAACCCACGTAGTACACACTTTCTATAAGATTTTATTTTCAAAAAGGGGACGAATTTGGAAAATGGATGTCTTTGCTCAGCGTAGCAAGCTTTTCCAGAGACTGCCCATAACACATCAGTAACGTCAACACTAGACACAAAACCTGTCTGGGCGGAACAGCTGGGGCAAACGTTCTGGATTGGTCACTGGCAGGGCTGTTAACGGTCAATGAAGTCGTGTAGCATCCGAACGCTTTACCCGATCCCAAATACGTCTATCCGAGCGCAGAACCAATGTTAGATTCGACCTACCGTATTTCTTCTAATTTAGCCCCACCTCTAATAGAGCCCCGCCCCTAATATAGCCCCACCCAAAAAATTTCCGGATACGCATCTGGGGTATGCGGGCTTGAAATCTAAGGCCATATTTGGTTAGATAACGATAAAATAAGAATTTTAGAACAGAGAACGAGCATTGCTGATGACACACAAGACTTAAAATAATTATTGAAATTTATTTTTTCCTGAAAAAACCCTTATGGAAAATATAGCCCCAGGGGCTATATTAGAAAAAATACGGTATGCGAGCTTTAGCGACAAAGCAGAATTAAGCTCGAAAACCTGCACGTGGGCGTATCGTCTCCGTGTTGATTTAAGCTAGCTTGTAGAGACCGGTTTCGCAAATCCACTATATTTTAGGGAAATGTTTGCTAGTGAGCCAGCGGTCCTACGTTTCCTATTGGAATCTTCGTCGCACAGGCTAGAATTTCTTTCGGAATTCCTTTATATGCAAAAAGCGCTACATAAAAAAAGGTCCTAGTTCTATCAATTTTTGAAAGAAGGCAGTACCTGTCTGGGTTATTAGGGGCTATTATCGAAAACTTTATCCACTTCTATTCCAGTTGTATGTATGCCTGCACGTGCGTCCAGATGTGGGCATGCATAGCTTTCGATGAATGTTAATGGAACACAACCATCTGTCAGGCTAAGCAAGCTGTACTGAGCCGCATGCTTGGTCAAAGGCACAAAAAAGACATGTTCTAACAAGCCGGATAGCTTCAGTGTTCCCAATAACGGCGATTGTAATTCTCCGGAAAACCTGTCAAAATGGCGTCGACGGTTAGATTACCTGCCCGGGTCTCCGCGTGAACAGACATTCGCAGAAGCCGGATGAGGCTGAGGTTGAGTCGGAGGTTTTTTGGTGAAACCGGCTGAGGTTGAGGCTGAGGTTTTCCAAAATCCGGAAACTCTGACTGAGTGTGACTTTCCCATAGGGGCCATCGCATGGTCCAGAAGAATGTCGAGGAGGCGGGAGACCCACTTTCGCCAAAGACGTGTCAGACACCTTGCGAAAGTGCTCAACAAGGATTAGCTTCTCGGTGCAAAAGCTAAATTACATTTTGGCCTGCGGTCATAAAGGCGTACGAAGTGGCTTATTTATTTTTATATAATTGTATAACCTGACGCCCCGTTTTGCACGCCTCAACTCTATAAAAGTTCAGCATATAGCGCTAGGCAAGTCATGTAAAGAATGCTAACAGTCCGTCAACAATTTTTTACAGGAAAAGTGCAGACGTAGGGCAATAACGTAACGACACTCAGGGTAACAAATAACCGATAGCGGCTTAAAAAGGCGCACCATGTTATCTAACTGTGAAACCTGTAAAAGATTCTTTGTGCCTGTCGTACGCGTTCATTAAACTTCGCATCACGCAAAATACATCAAACTAGCGGCGTAAAACTATATTCACGTTTCGATTTAAATCTTCTGGGTAGCACACTTTGCAGCAGTGTGTAAGCTCTTAGAAGATTGAGGTATCCCTTTCACTTTCACCGTCTGGAGGCATGCTAACAGCATTTCGCTTTTTTGCGATTAGTAGAAAACAGCATTAAATGGTATCAGAACGTTGTAAATTCAGCCCATAAACATGATAGGCTAGGTACTCGGGTAACATCCGTTAGTTTCCCGACGAAAATACGCCAGGCGGCATCCCCTTTTTCTTTTCATTCCCTTTAGCGGCTTTTTAGACCTTTAGCCGGTACTGAAGTCGTGTAGTGTACACGAGGTCACAAACGCGCCTAACGCAAATGAGTTGGTCTCTTTTTTCGTAGAGGGCTAATGGGCCCATTTTCGATTCACACGTTTTTGAATACTACCGTTTACTTTCCATTGTTGGGTGCAATGAGAAGGCTACAGCAACAATGTAGTAGGGCGGATCCGGCCTTCAGAGCGATCGCGCGATCCCGAGGGCAAACACCTCGCGGGCAACAACAATGTTGTTCTAGCAATAACAAAAAACTTCGTAGTTCTGACCCCGATGGTCTCAGATCGCTTTGTTTTTAGGACATCTGACGACTTCTGGGCTTTGAGTTGACGAAAGATTTAGCTTTGTTAGCTCTGCTAGCAAATATAAGCATGGCCCCAGGAGTACCAACGACATATGCGTAACGACGGACTGGCATAAGGTAGACCTATTGGTGTGCTCAAAGTTGGTGCACCTGACTGTGTTTCTTCCTCTAGCCTCCTGGTTCAAAGAATTAGCGCTGGGCTCGGTACGAACCAAGAACAACACATTTAATTCATTCTGATGGCGACTGCAGGCAGGAGGGCATTTCAATTTGCCCTGGGAATCCCCACGAAAATATGAATGGAAAACGCCCTGCTCGTCGTGGAGGTCGCTGTTCGCATCGCCTGCTTCTATATTTCGCTAATGTGCATCGGAAACACTGGAGTGACAAGACCTAACAACCAGTGAGAGGTCACGCCAGGTTGAAATGCAACAATAGTTATTTGCACCGTAACGCGCGAAACATTTGTGCAGATCATCACATAGCGATTTTTTCTTAATAAGACACCGTTCCTCAGTCCTCTCGAAGTTATGCATTTGAATTAAAACCTGTATCCACGGCTTGTCGTATTTTTGTCCGTAGTCTAGCTCTTTTTACAAACAACGGACGGTTAGAAATCCGCCGCAAGCAGGTAAGCAAAATCTTCCAGAATTTTTGCAAGTATAGTCCTTCCGAGGTAAAAGAAATCTGGAAAAGCAATATGCGAGCGGGATACAGTGACAGTCAGGAATCAGCGCAAGTGCTCCATCCTCGAGGATTAAGCGCGACATGTGCGCATCGCCCGCGCGAACCTTCGTCCTTCACGTCCGCACTGAAGGTCACTGGTTGCTCTTTGGCCGCGTAAATCGCTTGTTCCGGTTTATCCGGGAAAAGAACCTAAACTGTTCTCTTTCGCAAAAGCGACTGCAGGCACAAGCAGACACCTGAACCACTAGGGGCTGTCCAAAAATTATGTTAGCTAACAAAGCACTTTTTTGACCCCCCCCCCCCCCTCCCCGCTTGTTAACAGAAGTTAACAACTGGCTGCCCCCCCCCCTCCCCCCCCCTGTTAGGCTAACATAATTTCTGGACACACCCCTAGACGTGGCGCTAGACCAAACAACAAGGGCGATGTGTGTAAGCCTGTCAAAACTTCATTATCACGTTGTCGAACCTTAATACCGAGTAGCAAAAAAAAACTCAAGCCATGCCGAGAAAATACACGCCTCCAATACTTCTGGAACGATATGCGTTTGCTATGTTATCAACGTACGTTACAACTATACGTTATCAGGCGTTTCATCCGTCGCGGGGAACCCTGCGTGTACACTAGAAGATTGTATGTTAGCGGATATTGAATCAGCATAAAGTGATTTCCCTATACCCCCACTGAATTAGCCCTAGTTGTTATACGTAGTGGCCAAAGCCCAGTAATTTTATATGTTTACACTTTTTTCGTTCCTGGTCCATGACTGTTCTGTGTTTAAAAAAATGATTTTCTGGATACGAAGACTACGCGGAGTGGTCTAGTGGTTTTATGCTACTACAAAACGTGAATTGAAATTGGTATCGAATAGCGGTAGGAAACACCATTGACTAAGCTTGATACCACGTTGTAGCGAAAGGTCTAAGAGGGTACTTTCAAAATGTTTTTTTGTTGCCAGAAATGCAATGAGATTTCTTTTTTTCGATGCCTTGCTGATGACTCTCCCGACTTCCGCAACTTTTTATCTTTGGTGACTGTCTCGAAATTTTGCTTAGGTACACAGCCAGCCTAGCCGGGGTATGCCCGGGGCGAAACAAATTAATAATGCTGAAATCATACCTCGACTAGATGTTTAAAACGCTTAAAAAAAGGTCTGTGAAGAGCGACCAATCACAAGACGATCAGCATGTTTTTACCATTAATTCGAAGATTAAGAAGTGCGATTGGAATTCGCCTTGTATTTTCCAGATTATGGTATTTTTTCGAAACATTCTCTGCTTGTGAACTTTCGTCTTTTAGGCACGTTCCGACAACGTACAAGGTGTGAAGTCTCAGGATCCTCGTGAGGGCTGAGCACAACTTTGTAGCATCTCAGGCCCGCTGGTCGCAACAACCCTAAAACGACGCATAAGATTGCATTTGTACGTTCTGAAGTAGAAGGAATGCCAGGATGTTAAAGACGCAAGCAGGGTAAGTGAAACGCCGTCGGAAAAGAGTGAAAAATAAAACGGGTGGACGGGGCTTCAACTTTTTTCGGACCTAGCCGGACTCCGGGCAGGGCCGGGCCTACGGTAGGCCTGGCCCGGTGGGCCCGGTTAGGGTCTCGAAAATTTAATAAATTTAGCAAAACTTCTCCTATGTTTTGAAAAATAAGCCGCACAGTGGCTATAACGGCGGTATGCGGCTGGCTATTTTACGCAAAGGGAGCCGAGATGCGTGCATTAAAGTGGCCTAAAAGGACACAAATTCTACCTGTACAAAAGTAGCAAACGGGGACCAAGACAGTTTTTTGGTCGATTGCCCGAAGGGGCCTTTTACCGGGCCTTATGGACCGGCACGCCCCGGGCCCGCCTCTGGGACGGCCCTAGGTTGGAACGCCCGCGAGCCTCGACGTCAAGGCCCGTGCACATGGCTGTTCAAGCCGTCAGTCCTTAACGCAAAAAAAACAGATGACGAATGGATGGAATAGTCGCTCGCAGTCGTACAATGCCGTTCTGGCGTTAGTGTGGTTCGCTTAGTAGCGGTCGCTGCAATGATATGCGGAAAGAAGGCGCTTGATAATCGCAAAACGCGTATACAGCAAAGACGCGTCGAATATTCGAAAAACTGCGACGATGCGACTCAATGGCCCAATCCGATTGTTGCCAATCCGATTGTCGCCAAAACTTGATAAACAGCCACAATAATCGATAATGTGGAGCATAGCATCTTCGAAACGCCCGTGGAATTTATTCCACGAAAAACATAATGTGCAGTAACCACGCAAAGATTACGAGCCATAGTGCTGGGCGGCCGGACCCTAATACGGAACGTAATGCAATCCTTTGCCGATAAAGCTCTAGCTTGATAGGCGTTCGCGACAATGTTCCGTTAAAATTTTGCGAAAGAAATAATAAACAACGGGACTCTCGCAGGAGACAGCGTAGGTTCATACGTTCAACACCGACCTCAACAGCCAAAGTTCTCGAGGTCAAGTTCTGAGATCGCCATATCGTTAGTGGGTTGGCAATATTACAGATGTCTTCGGCGGACTAAACGGCAGAGGTATGTTCGGGGAAGGCATGGACATGTGCAAATCTTTAGTCCTTTCGAAGCTGCAGTAAGCTGGCAATTAGTGGTAAAAACCTGCATTGGATACTCGGTCACTTCTTTGACATAAACTTATTAACTATAGCTGATTTCCCTTTTTAAGTTTCTTTTGCTCTTACCGGTCCGATTGTCGCGTTCCAATTTAACTCTGCTAAGGCGACCGGCAGCGGAAGTCGAACCAAAATCGCTTTGCGTTCACAAACAAAGCTGAAGATCGTTGTGTATCCGGCATTTGCAGGCATGATGATATCAAATTATAAGGTGAAACTTTTACGGAAGGAATCTGTAGCATGTCAGACTCAGCTGCAGACCGAGTAGGCCGCCGGCCGAAAATTAAGGTCGAGGAACACAAACTGATGCAGTCCCTTTAGGCTGCAGAAAGCTGACATCAACAAGTTCACCATGTTTTCAGAAAATCTGCGCATAACACTTTCTGCAAAAACTTACTGATATTACCAAAAAGCGCGCTAATGACGCGGTATCGGAACAAACGCTACGTAACTAGGGAAAACAGGACATAGCATCGCATGCGCGTTTCCGATTGACAGAATAGGCGGATGTGGCTTCCGCGATGGCGTGGTCAAGGTCGCCCGGCCGTCCGCGTTACCAGAAGCGCGCCAGCCATGAGAGAAATGAACTGCAGCGGCGCAACCAAGAGCAACTCGTCGCGATGACGGGGTGAAAACAAACGACCTAGGCACTCATTTGATCTTGAGAGATTAACATCGTTTTCTACGCGTGGAAATTTTGGAATGAACAAACTCTTTTTGTAAAACCTGGTTCCAATGATCCTCGACGTCGTTGCACCTTTGAATGTGAAGCTTCGATTCATAATGAGGTTATAATCAGGTGAGTAAGAAGATGTACGTAGCGGCGCAACATGCGAAACTCGGATCGCTTTCTCGCGGTACCCGACTCAAAACCGCGGAAAAATACAAGAACGGTAAATTATTTATTTGCCATTTTAAAAGCATTCTCGCTGAGCTCGGAAGCTGCGACGTTGTACGTCAATGACAAGCATGTGCGCCGTTAATTTTTCACCGGTATTTTAAGGAAACTAGGAAACTTCGGCTGACGTAAAGCACCGAAGCAGGTGATCTATTTCTGTGGAAAAATGAAACGGAGCGAATGAAAAGCTTCTTGGTGCTTCTGAGACTCGGAACCAGATATCGGCCATTTTGTAATCGGTGTCGTTTTGGAATCTGATAAGAATCTCCTCTGTAGCCATGGGGCGTCCAGCCCTAAGAGGGTTCATTAGGGCTCCTCGAGTTTTGGGTCCCCCTTTTCGGGTCCCGGAGTTTTGGGTCCCGGCAAAAATATTGAAATCCTTTTTGGTTCCCGGAATTTTGGGTCCCGGACTTTTGGGTCCCCTTTTTGGGTCCCAGAAAAAATACGCCAGAAAATTTTTAAAAAATATGTTTTTGACTGAATTTTTGAAGAAATCCCACTCAGAGAATAGCCGCTGGGCTCTCGGTTCCCCGATTACATCGGTTGCGGTTTCTTTTAGGCAGTAAAGATGGTTTTAGGTTGTTGTCCTAATGAGATTTTTTGGGACCCAAAAAACGGGGCCCAAAACTCCGGGACCCAAAACTCTGGGACCTAAAACTACGGGGCCCAAAAGGGATTCCAACATTTTGACCAGGACCCAAAAAGAAGGATCCAAAACTCGGGTTACCTTCATTAGCAAACCACACGTTACAAAAACCTGAGGTTAATGACAAAGCATGTTGTGCATGACCTCGCTTTCGCTGTCGCCTAAGACCGAAGCAAAAAAAAAAAAAAAAAAAAAAGG